>JARFJB010001043.1:2380000-2580000 GCA_036346205.1 Vesta saturnalis
GTGTGTGCAATACAAACTTCTGCACAACCACGACAGAAAGTTATATATATATATATATATATATATATATATATAAGCTCTAAAAAATATGTGTATTGGAGAACTCACTAACTCAGTGGCTCAGCCGCAAAGGTGCCAGACTTATAACTGAAAGGTACCAAAGTTCGAATCTGAGAGTTGTCAAGTGCTTGTGAAAAATCATAACATACGAATTCGACTCAAGTGCGAAAACAGGCCATCTCAGGACTAAGCCTGTTAACGAAAGACGAGTCCGCTTCCGAAACGTCGCCCTATAAAAACAAACTGAGAAAAGAGCCCGATCAACTCATGTAATTGTTCTCTTATGTTGTGCGTGTACAATCAAAAGGGTTGTAGAAACGCGAGGTTGTAGGGGGTAAATCAGTGTAAGTCCTCTCACCTTTATCAGTGCTCACGCTTTGTTTTACGAACATTTATATTATCAAATTTGAATGCAACAACTTTTTACATGTTTGACTTATTTCGAAGAAAAAAAATCAAATCCACCGGCCTTCTTCTTCTTACTTGTTACTTTGTAGTATGACCTTATGTAGCTTAATAATTGTTATACCTACTCCAAAAAAATGCACACTTTTCATAGCTCGAGATTTCCAAACTGTTACATCCAAAATATTTTTTAAGCTTTCAATTTAGACGGATGTGTTTAAGGTAATCTAATTAAAAAGCTACGTACGGTATTATTACCTTGAAACATTTTATTTACTGTTATAATTTTGAATTTCATTAATGAAATTAATTCAACCGATAGTACAAAATGCCATCATTTCCAGTTCCTATTTGTTATATAAAGTTTAGAATAGGTTTTCAAGCGGAAATGCGTTCTTAAAAGTCCTTGCACTTATTTTGCTTTCAGTAAATTGCTTTTTTTTACTATGCTATGTAGTTATTTTAATAAATAATGGAAAAGTTATACAGTTTCCTAGTTACTCAAACTTGTATGTTCTTATGTGAGCTTCTAGTGTAGATGTAAGGATATTATATTCCAATTTTGTATTAAACTAGATGTGAAGATGACACGCTCTATGTTTTATTGCAAAACATTATATACTTATGTAAGAATAATAATCACCCTGAAAATTTAAGAAAACTAAAACTTGAAGTGCATCCCGTTTTTTGTTCTATTACTGCACTAGACTGTTTTAATGTTCGTGCTAATATCATTACTTGCATTTTATAAAGGAAACTTCAGCTTTTCATAGTACATTAGTTAACGTTACTAACGTCTAGTAGTTTTTACTTTACAGCTTCATTAACGGTACCTACATATTTCGTTTGTATTAGTGCATTATTATTATTCACTCCCCATTTCATAACGCTGCATTTGTTACTAATCTAAAGGTAAATAGGACATGGTTCAAAAGTGAGTGAACCACAGCAACAACAACAATTATACTCTGTTCCATCTCTTAATTTTCATAAGAGCTATTTTTTTGTGTAGTTGTTTCCACACACCGACATTTTAACACACGGACATTTCCACACACGACTTTCCCCACATTTAATATAATCAAATTGGAATAATTTTTAATGCATAATTACATAAGAAAATGAATAGGTACTTAACAGCTTAATATAAATTAAGCGGTTGAAAAGAAATTTACTTACAAACCTTTAACGTTCAACTACATAGCCTAGACTTTATTAAATAATATTTTCTTAATAACATTTTAATTGTAATAGCAGGTGTTAACACACAAACTTAAAGTTGAACAATTTCTGGTGTTTCTGAAGTTAAAAACTTCAAATTGTGACCGGAGGGGACGATATATACACCTGGTATATACGTAGGGTTTTGTTGAAATGTGTGAAAAACCCTTCAAGTCTACAAAAATAAATGGTAAAAACCATTTAAATGTGGGGAACAGTGGTGTGTTGAAATGTGGGTGTGTGGAAGTGTCGGCGTATGGAAATGTTCGTTGGGAAATGCCATGTATTTAAATGTCGTGTGGTGAAGTGTCGTGTTACCATTGTGGTACACGCGGAAAATCTGACACAAACGTGTCAATGGACAGAAGATTTTATGCGAAAAGGATAATCCGATTCAGATCCAGATAAGGATATGGATTCAGATTCTTCTGGTAATATGATGCAGTTGGAATAAGATCCCACTGTTCATCATCAAATTTTTAGTAAAAATACATTTAAATATTTGGTTTTCGTCAGGTGTTGTCCGTGGATACGAAAGTAGCAATCATGTGGTTAACTCCAATTAGGTACGACTTTAATGGATACATTTCTGGTTATTCACTTTGATGTATTCTAATAGTCAAGAAATGCAAATTTCAACACGAAAGCAAATCCTCACATTGGATTAGATATGATAAAGCGCTATCATGAATCATGGATAGGTTAAATTAAATGGATACATATTAATGTTCTAATAAAATGGGTACATATTGATGTTCTGGTTACCTATTGACTTCACGAACAAAGAACATAGAGAAAGAGAAAAATGCAGTAGGTAAATTTTACCACGAAAGCAAGTCTTCACATTGGATTACTTGTGAAATTGCACTCTGGATTTCCTGCATATTTCTCCCATGTTTTATATTTTGGAACAGTGAAGAAAGGACACGGCACTCTTATTAGTTTTTGCGTAGATTGGGTTAACAAAACATCTCATCGTATTGCATACGACACGATGTAGTCATTTACGACCAATGTAAAGAATGTTTTGTTTGTGTAGGTAATAGACTTTCTTGGTATAAAGACTAAAATTTACTTTTTTTTTAATACGTCACTCAAGAATCAACGATTTCGTGCAAACAAAGTCCAAATAGCGTGAAAATAGCTATTTGTGTATTAAGAGCGCAAAGTGATACATTGCCGCTCTGAGCGAGGAATATGACGAGCGACGCGTGTCATGATTTTTTCTACAACCGGTGTTTTTATAAAAATGTTTGGTAAAAATGAATTATTGATAACCTCAAATTTGAGCGTGTGCATAACATGTGTTTTTGTAAGAATCTTCGTTAAAAACTGTTTTTATT
Organism: Vesta saturnalis; assembly: GCA_036346205.1. Lineage (NCBI taxonomy): Eukaryota > Metazoa > Arthropoda > Insecta > Coleoptera > Lampyridae > Vesta > Vesta saturnalis. The sequence goes on from JARFJB010001043.1 coordinate 2,383,030, forward strand.
TTTACAATACTGCTTATTTTCGCAATGAACTTATTAACCTAAATTAACCTAAATAAATGTTATTAAAATTATTACATTTATTTTCATTTCCATGTTGTAGGTTGGAAGGTCGTGTGGTGCTTCACACCAGATATTCATTGTACGAGAACGATCTTAACATCACGCGCTGGTCACAAGATTGTCGACATCTGTCAAATACCTCTCTACGCGTACTTTTGTCAAAAGTCGCAGAAACACTGGACGTTTCTTTATTAAGGTTTCCATGAAATTAAGCGAGCGTTTTAGTTACTTTGCCGCTGTATTAGTTTCACGTTAATAATATAACCTACACATTTAAAGAATCAAGCTACGGTAGTAACTTTTTGTTCTTTTGACAGTGCTACCACGCTCTCCTAGACTTTCATGGTCTGCTCCAATGCAAAATAAGATGGAACATAGTACATCATTAGTAATTAAAAATTATTATTAATTTTATTAAATACATAAATAAAAAGTTTACCTCGAGTAGGATATGAACCTACGACCTGTACTTTGCTAGAGTACCGCGCTAACCAAGCCCCAATCGATGTAAATTTTGTCTTTATGTATGTAGAACTGATGTAAATTCTAAATATAAAGAGATTACAATAAAATGACTTATATTAATGGAATGTGAGCTTGCAATATCGCAAAGGTTCGCATACATAAAGACAAAATTTACATCGATTGGGGATTGAATCTCGATAGTGCAGTTGGTTAGCGCAAGGTACAAGTCGTACAACTGTAAATTAGTAATTATTTACAAATTACATAACTTTTATGTTAATTACCGGTTTATTGTCTTTCTTTAAGGGAATATTTTTCTCAATGTGGTAACATGTCAATATCTAGAAAATTATCATGTTTTAACCAAATTTGCATTATGCGACTATTTAACAAAACTACAAATGCTTTTCATATTTATACCGACATTTTATAGCAAAATAATTATAGTCAACTTGAGATCTATAACTGTCTAAAGACAGGGACGACAGTGTAGATGATCGTTATCACTATTGAAGTGAAATGAAAATAAAAATGATGTGCTCTACCATTGCGTCGATTAAATAGTTAAATCCCCTCTAAATAGCTTGACGCAATATAAATCGATCGCAGTGTTCCCTAGTGTAGCGGAGTGAAAGTTTTTCAACCTGAATACGTGTCTGCCACAGGCAAGGTGAGGAATTAAATCAATATTCAGAATAATTTATGCAAATCCCTTCATTATTTTTTCACTAATTTACAGAAGACGTGAACACCAAAGTAACTTACAATAAAATTGATTTTTTTTTTATTTTTTATAAAAGTTTTTAAAACTAATGTCACGTTAAATTTAAAGAGATGTAGGTAATATAATGAGGTGTAGAAAATGGCTAAATAACTTTCCCTTTAATTAACCCTAAGTATATCGCGTAATTAGATATTGATTATCGTTATTCCTCAAATATTTCAATAAAATGTAGACAATTACGGGATTGCTATCAGTGTACTACCATTTTGCAAACGATAGACATCGATCAAACACCAGTTGAGAATTTGTTATGGTGTCTAGAAATGCCTAAAACAAGAAAAAATGTGTTCCAAAAAGAAGTATGCTGCCGTTATTGGTGCTGTATCAATTGGATTGGATATACCTAATTAGCTGAGCTTGTTGCAGCAATGGATACACCACAGATATCTAACGACACATTATTAAAATACCACAACAGCGTTTTACCCTCGGTCCATAATTTAAACTAACAATTAATGAGTAAAGCTGCAAAAGAAGAAGCCGAATCCGTATAAGAAAAAATTTAGAGTAACATTCCAATTATGCCAGTGTGGCAGACGGAGCCTGGGGGAAAAATTTACCGTAGAAACTATTCTGTACTTTCTCGAGTTGTAAGTTTTTTTTTTTTATTATAAAGGATTTTTTCAGGCATCCATAATCAGAGCTAAATCAAAAAAGATTTTGTAGATGGGTGTAAAAAACAAATATTGCTGTTTGTGTGCCAGAGGCTATGATGTGGATGATCATGAATGTTTTCGGAACTGGACTAAGACTTCCACTGCAATGGAATCTGGTATTATTTGCGAAGGATTTGTAGAATTAATTTCACGGCATAACCTAATTTGTAGCCAGTGGTGACGGAGACAGTAGTATCTACAAACATTTAACAAAAACTTCCCAGTACGGCCCGCCATTTTATACAAGAAAAATAGAGTGTCGGAATCATTTGCTTCGTAATTACATCAATCAAGTCTGCGATCTTGGTAAAGACTATCGATATCCAAAAAGGCGAAGAGATTATATATGCAATCCTTCAAGTTTGGGCCCGCTTCCGTAATACAGTTGTGAAAGCGTTAGAGTACCACAAAGTTGAAAATGGACCTATCGATAGCAAAATTCAAAATTTGAAGAAAGATATATTAAATTGCCCTTTGTATATTCTGGGCAGACACGACCAGTGTCAAGAATACTTTTGTAATGGCACTAAGAAGAACCAGGTAATAATGATATTTTGGAATAATTTAGTTTGTTATTAAACTATTTCTTTTAATTTGGGAGGATTTGTTAGATGTATTTTTAGAATGCGGCATGTTGCCAGTAATAAACATTATTGTAGAACGACTAGCAGATCAAGCATCTTGTTTGCTCTACGGTACCGATACAAATCCAGCAGAAACATATATTTCGGTAGTTACGAAATTTGTAGGAGGTAAAAGAATCAATTTTTCTTTAAAAAATTCGTACCAATTGAGATGTGAAATGGACGCGATCTCTTTTAATAGCGAGGGAAATTTATTATCGCTTTTGCATGAGCACCTTTGTGACAGATCACCGGGATACTACATAACGCATTTTTTAAACTATCAAATTAATCATCGTAGGAAGCAAGTAACCAAATGTATGTATTATTTTAATAACGTGTTCTTCTATGGAAACTTCTTCATTACAGTAGTGATTTCAGATCACTCTAAAAACAGGACATTTGCACCCGTGGATAATGGTTATGGATTGGCAAATGAATCCATTAGACCCGACCTTTCAAAAGAGAGTACGAAATGTGCGTTAGTCAATTTTTGACTTGTTTGGAAAATGTCGACAAAAAAAGATTGAAGAAGGTATCTTGACACAAGCAAAAACTGATTTGTAGTGAGCAGAACGTAAGAAACGTTTAACGGCATGCAATATTGGGAAAATATGCAAACTGCGTAAAACAACATGCACTACCAAAAAAACTCAACAGTGAGTCAAATGCAATTAAACTATTTCAACAATTATTCAAGTTAAAAGTCACTACACAGACACACAGACACACAGACACACAGACACGCAGACACACAGACACACAGACACACTGACACACAGACACACAGATACACTGACACAGACACACAGGTACATAGATACACAGGCACACAGACACCCACACACACACACACGCACGCACCCACCCACCCACGCACACACACACAAACACGCACACGCACAGCACACGCACATGCACACGCACACACACACACACATTTTTTTTCCTTTTTTTGTAATGAAATTTTAAAATGTATCGAACTTTTTTTTACTAATTTGTTTCTTTTTTTAAAATGTAACTTTTTCCCTGACCTACAGTGAGGGTGGTTAACCTTTTTGTTTTAGATTATCTTTCTACAGTGGTTGTTTGTTCTGTAATCCCTTAGTTTGTTATACCGTTGTGCATGTTTATTAAGATTTATGTCTTTTTTCGTATTTATTGTCTGATAATCGGTAGTCTGTTATTTCAGTTTGTGTTTCATTTTGTTATGTTGTCGTTAAGAACACTGGTTTGACTATCTCATCTACGACGGTCGTAACTATTCATATTATGTAGCGATGGTTGGTAGTATAATGCATTTTACCTATTGCGTTTATTTTCATTTTCTAAATGCACGTTGTCATGTTATCTAAATTACTTCGCAATTTCTAGGTATTTTTCTGTGGGTTTCAATGCCTTAATAAATTGAAGTTTTTTTAATTACATTCCTAGTTATTTTAAGTATTATTAAATATAGCTTGCTGAATTAAAGTCAAACGTATATCATGGACCGTTAGTGACTTTATTTCTTTCTTCAATCCATTATCGTAATTTTAAAAGAGTAAATGCATGTCGATTAAATGAAACGTAATTTGAGAAATATAAGATGTGGGTATAAAATTGTTTTTTTGATAACGGAGGCTTGAGGCGCCCTATGTTCCGTTTTAATTATGCCGTGGGCTTATCAGTTCTTGGAAGTATCATGTTTTCGTCGAGTGAAACGTATAGCTTGGATGAGGTAACTATATTTTCCCGAATTTTTATGTTTGTGATTTTATTAACGTTTATTTGTATTAGTCAGACGGATGAATATGTCTTTTGTTTGAGATTATTTAAGTAACGTCTAGATCTCCATATTCATTCGTACAATAATTATCTCGGGCTGTGCATTGATAATTTCAGTCTGTTTACGTTATATAAAATTTGCGTACGGCAAGGTTTGTAAAATTTAGATATTCGACGTTTTCTTTATTCTTGTTGTTAATTAAAAATTTATGAATATGAAATAGAATAATTGGGGTTATTGGAATCCTGCAACAATTATTCCAAATCAAAACATAGACATTTTATTTTAAGAGTTACATTCTATGTGATTAAACACTTTGCTGATTGTATATTTTCCATGCTTATTGTTGTTTTTAATATGATAATAGTGTGCACAAATTGCGTATCATTTTTTTAAGTGTACATGAATTGTAAATCCTAATCTTTTCTCACAGCGGTAATACTTTTACGTTCATAAAAAGTTTAAAAGTTTAGTTAATTTGGAGTACATCCAAAATTTTTGAGCAATTTATTTGTTTGTGGTAACTGTTTAATTTAGACAACGTTACAGCGGCTACTTTTAATTGTTTGTTTTTTTCTGTCATGTAATATAAGCTTTAACGTAATGATTATGAGAATGTCTAAACCATCATGATTTTGGTAATAAATTTATTGTAAAAGATGTTTTCAAGGGCAACGTAACGTAGATTATGAATTAAATCGACCATTCACCGATCAGCTGTTTGTTTTTGCATGCGATAGTTTTACGAGTAGTCGCAATTTTTTTGAAGTGTTTTTTTGTACGAATCAACATACCGACTGTAGACATCATTGATTTGCCTGATTTTGCGAATTTAATTATTTGTTTCAGAATAGCTGTGTATTTCTTGAATTTAGGGATTACGGCCCCGATTTTGGATGTCGATAAAAATTTTAAGATCGATCGCGTTTAGTTTTGTTACGTATTTTTCGTTTGAAATTGAATAATTAATTATAGTTTTGATCAGTTACTTTGAGCCAATGATTTTAGCGCTAAGTTTATCGAATTATTTAATGAGGGTATAATTTTGAGTGAACATTATGGTTTCTTGTTAGGCCATTATTAGATCTAGTTCATGACGTTTTCCCGCTATAAATGTATTTACAAGGTGGCGTTTTTTTGACATTTTTACCCGATTTTGACGTTATTCGAGCTTAATGCAATCTATTGTCAAATTTTTGAGCTATCGCGACCGAAAGAAAAGTCAAGTTCACCCTTCCTGCTCCTTGCTCCGGAACTCCACCACCACTAAAAATCACCGGGGGCTAGAAATTCTGGTGTTTAAACACTTATTGTGAAATTTCAATGTAATAGCTTTTCAATTTTTTAAGTTATCGGAGACGAAAGAAAATCAAATTTTCAACTCTTTCTCCCTACATCAAAACTTCACCATCACCAAAAAATGAAGTCCTTATTTTAAATACTTATGTAAAATTTAAATGCCTTTCAATTTTTTGAAATATTTCGAACAAAAGATTCATCACATACATACACGCACACGCATGCCGACACTTCGACATGTTTCAAAAAGCACCTTTTCAGACCTCAAAACGGACATTTTCAAATTTTTTCACCCATTACAAGAACTTTACCTTTAGATGGGAAAGTTAAAGACAGAGTAATAAAAACTAGGATCCCTGATTAATTTGGTATTAGTATTAATATTCTTTATTAATCCAAAGATCAAAAGATTTGATATAAGAGAAGTCACCAAAATCAAAGAAAAGAACTTACATAAAAGCAAAAAATGAAATAAAATAGAACTTTATACTTAAATTTAAAATTTGTAATTTGTAACGGAGGCCATAGTGTTAGAAACCGAAATTAAAAATTGGCAGAAAAATATTCTCCTAAAGAGCAAAAACAGCTTTGTATAAGTACATTTTTAATTTTTAATTTAAATAAGTCAACTGTTTTAATAGATTTTATATCATACGGTAATTTGTTGTAAAAAATGTTTCCTATAAGGATTATTTTCAAAAAGTGACAGTCTGTTCACCTTATACCCTAAAAGATATCCCAAGCGAGTATTATTCAGGGTGTCCACAAACTCTTGTCACAAAAGAAAACTGAAGATTCTAGAGCTGATTTTATGTCGATTTAACGTAAATTACCTTAATACAAAAATACTTCCTAAGAGAGCTGGAGCTCTTGGAAGATGGCGCCCTAACAACGGTTTAATTCAAATATCTTCAAAATGGTTTCCCTTTAAACGATAGCGTTCTGTACATTTATTAAGTGGAATATGGAATATCGTATGGCGTGAATATGATTATTTAGTTGTACTCATAAGCGGCTAGTGTGGGCGGGGCATTGGACATTGTCATTCATAAGTTTTTTGTTTTTCAAAATTTCGCAATTTTAACTTAAAATTTAAAAAATTTCGATTTTTTCATAAAAGAATGATACTCTTGTCTGAAGTCGCTACGACGCACCGTTTTCTAAATAAATCGATTTGAACTTTTGATGTGTTAATCATACTTTTATAAAATGAACTAACGAATTCATTTACAATTATGAAAGATGGCTATGGAAAATAAACAAAATAACAATTGCGTGAACGTCAAAATAACTAGGATTACAGATACTAGTTGAGGTTAAAGTGTCAAATAAGTTTTAAATGAAAGATTTTTTATTGTTTAGTTACATTACCGTAAATACAAAAACTGGAATCTTGTTAGAATGGTGTCGTTTAGTAACGAAGAATATGCCGATATGCATTTAGTGTACGGCGCAATGCAATGCAACGCTCGGGCAGCAGCACATAGATATGCAGATAAATTCCCAGATAGAAGACATCTTGCTCCTAAATCATTTACGTTTCTTCATCAAAGAATTAGCGAAACATGATCGCTAATTCCTAAAAATAATGAAACGGAAGGACATGCTGATGTCATGGAAGAATATCAGGATATTTTAATGGAAATTGAGTACAATCCCGAAATAAGCGTAAGAAGGTTGGCTGCAATGTATCCCAATGTGTCAAAATCTTCTGTATGGAACGTTCTACTAAAGCAAGGCTTACATCCTTTTCATTTCAAAAAATTCCAGGCCTTACAAGCAGGTAATTTTCCTGCTCGTGTTGATTTTTCCAATTGGATGCAAAATAAAGAGAATGAAGACCAAGATCTTTTTTCTAAGATTTTGTTTTGTGATGAAAGATGGAATTTTTAATATGCACAATGCACACTATTACGCCTATGTTGATGAAAACCCTCATCGGATGAGGGAAATTAAACACCAGGAAAGGTTTAGCATTAATGCATGGAAAGGTGTTCTTGGTAATAATTTGCTTGGACCTGTAGAATTGCCTAATCGTTTAAACAGCGAAGAGTATTTCAACTTTCTACAAAATACTTTATCGGATTTATTAGATGATATTAATCTGAATATTCGGAGGAACTTGTGGTTTTTACATGATGGTTGTCCGGCTCACTATAGCAGAACTGTTTGTACTTTTTTAGATAACAATTACCGAGAGCGATGGATCGGAAGAGGCGGTCCGGTTGCTTGGCCACCAAGGTATCCAGATTTAAATTCGTTCACGCAATTGTTATTTTGTTTATTTTCCATAGCCATCTTTCATAATTGTAAATGAATTCGTTAGTTAATTTTATAAAAGTATGATTAACACATGAAAAGTTCAAATCGATTTATTTCGAAAAAGGTGCGTTGTAGCGACTTCAGACAAGAATATCATTCTTTTATGAAAAAATCGAAATTTTTTACATTTTATGTTAAAATTGCGAAATTTTGAAAAACAAAAAACTTATGAATAACAATTCCAATGCCCCGCCTAAGCGAGTCGCTTATGAGTACAACTAAAAAATCATATTCACGCCATACGATTGGGCATATTCCACTAAATAAATGTACAGAGCTCCAGCTCTCTTAGGAAGTATTTTTGTATTAAGGTAATTTACGTTAAATCGGCATAAAATTAGCTCTATAATCTGCAGTTTTCTTTCGTAAAAAGAGTTTGTGGACACCCTGTATAAGTGTTTCTCGTTTAAAGTATATTTGTGGACATTGGTGTGGAGAAACGTCAATAACTCTAGTATGTAGATTGAGAGAAGGTTATAATTTTGTGCTCTTTAAAAATATTTAGAGTTTACCTTAGTGCTCGTTTTTGCAGAACAAATAAACGATGTAAAGCAACATCATTGTTGACAATTTGACTAAGCCTATAATTGTATCATGTAGGTTTTTGTTGATTAAACACTAGCTTGTGATTTTTCAGATATTTACTAATATTTGCAAATATATGTGTATATATATATATATATATATATATATATATATATATATATATATCACATGTCACATGTCACATGTCACATGTCACATCGATTTAGACATGAGAAAAATTTCTGCACAATGGATCACCAAATGTACCAAATGTCTGAATGTGGCCAGAAGCGTGCAAGGGTAGAAGCATCGCGTTCGATCTGTGTTCGATTTAAAAAAGATGCAAACTTCTTACACCGTATTGTTACTATGGATGAAACTTAGGTACAATTCTACGACCCAGAAAAAAAGCAGAATAAACACACCCTGGTTCGAAAAAGCCTAAGAAATTTCGTGTGGAAAAGTTCTTGCTTCAGTTTTTTAGGATTGCCAAGGAGTAATCGATCGATTTTCTGGATAAGGGTAGAACAATAACTGGGAACTACTATTCGACGTTACTGGCAACTCTATGAGAAAAAATTATGGGGGAAGATGCGGAAAGTGCAAAGGCATTTTATGTTTGCAGGACAATGCCCCTGCACACAAATCGCATGTTGCCATGCAAACAATTCGTGATTTAGGGTTCGAATTACTTGAACACCCCTCTTATTCACCAGATCTGGCTTCGTCCGACTATCGTGTCTTTTCTCGAATGAAAAAAAATTCTAAAAGGTCGTAAATTTTCTTCCAACCAAGAGATAATAGAAACTTTGGAGACCTAGTTTGCAGAGCAAAAAAAAATTCTTTTAGTAAAGTAGTGTACTATTGAAAAATATTGAAAGTAAATAGCTTTAATAAACAAGAAAAAATGTATAGTAAAATCTTACAATGCATGTATCCGCTATATTTTCCATTAATGCCGTCCGTGGATATTATGATAAATATCCGCTCACTCTGAAATAGCCATTTGTCCTTAATGATTGAGTTATAATGTGGTAGTACCAAATGTTTATGTTGTCAATGGCTTAGTTAAAGCTGTAAGGTCGTGTTAGCCAGATGAAAATACATAAATTTACGAATTTACTGATGTCAAACTTGACTACACTAATAAAAAAAAACCATTCATCTCAGATATATTACTGCAAGCTATTCTAATTTTCCCTTTCAAATGGTCAATATTTCTTAAAGTTTCCCAAATAGAATAATCTAAAGGCGTAAGCTCTGGTGATTTTGCAAACCATACTAATGGTCCATTTATACCTATCGACCTTTATATTTCCATATAAATTATCTTTATGTGAAGGAGCTCCATCACGTTGAAACACCAAATTTTGGCATAACTGAAGTTGAACTTCTTCCACCAATAAAGGACCTCTTGTAAAAATCTTAAATAGTTTCTGCCTTCAACATTATGGTTATAAAAATGTGGACCAATTACATTTTGGGCAACACACCAACCGTTTATACCAAAATGTCCATGGTTTGGATTTCGTGTATTAAGTGGGGATTACGTTTCTCTTCATGGGTTTCAGTTAAAAGTTCAAACTGTATAATTTATAGTCGTGATATTTATATTTTTCAAGACTCTCTGAATAATAGAATACTGAAAATTTAGTTCTCGATTTGCATGCCTTCTAAAATTTAAAATAACTGAAACATTGTTGTCGTTGGATTTTCTTTTTGAAATAAATTTTTCTGCGTCTTCATTATTTCGTAAAATTCGTTCCAAACGACTGAACATTTTTCCATCAGAGTGCTGCCATACTGGATATCTTTCATGGCACATCTGAGCTGCTCGCACTGAATTCTTGGTGTATTCGCCATAAATTAGCATGTTAACTTTTTCATTATGAGAAGAAATTGTTAATAATAAGATACAAACTTAATTATAACCAGTCAATCAATAACAAAATGGAGTTCGACAAGAATTTGTAAGTTTATCAATTTGATACAAACTAAACCGATTTTATCGCACATTTTATTAAATATATTTTTTCCTGTAACTTTTGAACCCAACCAGGTAGAAAAGTGTTTTTGGGCAGATTGAATTCAGAAAAATTGCAACATTCGACATATGTTAAAAAAAAAATTCTGGGAAACATTTCTGATCTCAATTTCTAAAATTTTTACAAATTTATTCTGTGGTGCAAATTATAGAGTATTGTAAATCATTTAATATCCCTCAATCAGATTTTAATTACCTTGTCCAGTTTTCGCACAAGAAGGTGAAGGTGCTACAAATCTTTAGTTACACTTGCCAAAGTACGAGGATGAATACTGTTAAAAATTTTTGTAATTTTTAATTTTAAACCTTTCAAATTATATAATTTATTGTTTATATTACGCCACAAGAAAAAATCATACGCATTCAAATCAGTAGATCTTAGAGTGCATTACACCATCTCCTCTAATCCAGGTTTCAGGAAATGTGACATTCAAATAACCTTTTACAGCGTTGTTATTATGTGTTGGGCATCCATCGTGATGATATTAAACTTGATCCTTTCCATCTATCTCTTAAAACTTGGCTGCAATATCATTTTGTACTATCGAAATATTTTTCAGAATTTAAATTTGCTTCTATGAAAAGAGGACCAACAATTTTGTTCTTTAAAGTCCCCGCATTTTGGACACTGCGTCCGAGACAGAATAATAATATTTGGGTTTACGGCAGTCCAGTATCGATGAATTTGTATATTGTGTTCTGATACCATATAAAAAGTGCATTCATCAGTAAAGCAAACGAAAATGGAGAAAGTTTTCATGTTGGATAAACCTTTCTATGGCGGTTTCGCAAAATGAATTTCTTCTTTCGGCATCAGTTGGCAACCATTTTTTATGTTCTTGAGTTTTGCGTGCTTTAAAATTTTTTTTTCAAACTTTGTAGAATACTGACTACTACGGTTACTAGTATCGGACTCTGAAACAAGGTGTCTCGTACGTGACGTGGGTTCTACTGCTATTCTTGCTAGAATATCAGTTCCTTTGCGTTCATTTAGCTGTCTTTTATGTTTACCACAACAATGTTTGATTGATTTGGAACTGTCTTTTTCCAAAATGTATTCGAATGTATTCGTTTCACTTCACTCGACGTTTGATTTTTGTTTGTTCAAGGTAATTGCTACTTTTTTGAAGTTAAGGGGTTGAAAGTTATTTTCGTTTTTTTGTGAAAAAAAAATTACGTTTCGTACGCTTAAAATATTCAGAATTACATTCCGACCAATTTTTATTTATAAAAACCTTTTTGTAAAATGCATAATAGAAACACAAAACTACAATTTAAAATTTCTTTAGTTCGCCCTAGTCGACCGCTGATGATGATAGCTTAGCTATTGGAACGCATTAGGTATTTTTTAATTTTGTGTGGTACGTAGGTGTATTTTATTTGTTAAATGATTGTTTATTTTTCACATACCTAAAGCTTTATTTTGCTGTACATTTAGATATCCTTAAATAATTTCCTTATATCCCCAATTCACTGATTAAAGTTGGTACATTTTTCGCGTTTTTTTTTTTTTTTTTTGTAAGGCGGAACGAAATTTTAGTTTTTACTTTTTCTACCTTTATAACGGGTTATCATAAAGCAAGGGATATATTTCAATTTATATATTTTTAACAAATAAAATAAATAACAAAAAGGAAACGGAATCTAGGTCTAGGGTCAACCCTAATTAGAGCCTTTTTGACAGTAATTTTGTACTTGCTCACGTGAGGGGCATATGCAGGGGTTGGTATTGGACTTGGGGTTGGTCTTGGACCTGGAGTTGGTCTTAGGGTTATTTTTGATGCACAGCTTTAACCCTAATTAAGGTCCTTTTGGTTGTATTAAGAGCAGTACCCCTGGAGGTTAGGCAAACGCACACGCATACAATGTTGGAAATTGCATAATTATTCTAATAAGATATTATTATTAAAATTATCGATCCTATTGCTTTAAAATGGTCATATGCTATTGGGTACGTTCTGATGATCTTTCACCTGTACGAGAAATTTATTTATACGTTGTATTTCTAATAAGGAGGTTCTTGTAAGACACGTGTAGGGCTTCGCAACTTGTTCTCGGACCTTCGCCCCCTGGCTGGAGATGGTATGGGAACCCTAACCTTATAAGACAAGTGTAGAGCTTAGCCCCTATCGTGGCCCCCTTGGTGTAATTGTATGTAGGTTCTAACTTAATCTTACAACTGTAGGCCTTCGCCCCGTCATACAAAATTGTATTCTAATAAGGAGGCCCTGGCCTTGTAAGACAGGACTTGTATCAGGGTCTGAACCATGACTCCTTTGAGTTAAAATTGATATTAGTGCCATCTAGTGGCGTATAGACTAATGAACATTTTCTATAATAGAAGTTGATAATGCACACCTCTCTCTTGCTCTGTCTTGTTTTTCTCTCTCCCTCTCTCTCTTTAGGCTCTTTCTCTCTCACACATACACACACACACACGCGCACACACACACACACACACACACACACACACACACACACACACACACACACACACATACACACACAAACAAATCAATTAATTAATTAATCAATCAATCTCAAACAAATCATGCTCGATCAAATCAACCAAATCAATCTCAGTCAATCAACAGAAATTGTCTTACGGTTTGCGGAAATCAGATTTCAGTTCAAAATTGAATACATTAAAGTCTAAATTAAATATGACGTGAAATAATAAATAATTTCTACCCTAATGCAATGCTACTTTTTATATAGGCAGATTCTCTCTTTCTAAACAGACACCACCTATACACTCGGAAAATTATGTCTGATTTGTTTGCATGTTCAATTACATACACACAAAATTGTTTGTTTCATAGTAACGTGTTCATTAACAGTTATAAAAACCCCATTAAAAAGACTGGAAAGTAATAATTACATATATATAATATAGAGTTAAATTAAATTAACGTGTTTTTAAGAATATCAAACTGATATAATGGAAATAAAAGGCAGAAGGTTTTAATGGTTTTATTATTATACGCGAATTAACAATAACTACAAGTTTAAAATCCACGAGTACGTATCAACTATTTGTACAGCTGATCTTATGACGTCATCCTATAAAGAGAAAGAAGGAGAGAGAGAAACAAGATAGAGCAAGAGAGAGGTGTGCATTATCAACTTCTATTATAGAAAATGTGCATTAGTTTATACGCCGCTAGATGGCACTAACATCAATTTTAACTCAAAGGGGTCATGGCTCAGACCCTGATACAAGTCCTGTCTTACAAGGCTAGGGCCTCCTTATTAGAATACAATTTTGTATGACGGAGCGAAAGCCTACAGCTGTAACATTAAGTTAGAACCTACATACAATTGCACCAAGGGGGCCACGATAGGGGCTAAGCTCTACACTTGTCTTATAAGGTTAGGGTTCCCATACCATCTCCAGCCAGGGGGCGAAATAACCCTAAGACCAATACCAGGTCCAAGACCAACCCCAAGTCCAAGACCAACCCCTGCATATGCCCCTCACGTGAGCAAGTACAAAGTTCCTGTCAAAAAGGCTCTAATTAGGGTTGACCCTTGAAAAGAAACCACAGGGGTAGAAAAAACGCGTCCTACACGTAGGCGGCCATAAAAATAGGGGTGAAAAAACATGTCCTACACGTGAGCGAGTAAAAACAAAAATAGTTAAGGGTTGAAAAAGGCCTCCGAAAAGAGACAATACAAAATAAGGGTGAAAACGCGTCCCCCACATCAAAAATAATTAGGGGTAGAAAAAGGCCATCGAAAAGCAACCACAGGGGTGGAAAAACGCGTCCTACACGTGGGCGTATAAAAAAGAGAAAGGTGGGTTTTCCCCTGAAAATCCAAGATGGAGCATAGTGCCCCTGTTCTACTTACAGCTAACATTTTCCGCGTATGTTTTATTATTTAATCCTTTTATTGTGTTACTCTTGTTTGTTAAAATAAGTTTTTTTAAGACTTCTTTGGTAGCTTTATTTGTGAAATAAAGGTATGTACAAGAATTTTAATAAAAATGCAATTTTTATGTTTTAAGGTTATCCCTATTAAGACTGGTACTATAAGAGGTTCGGAAGATGAAGACTAAGAAAATAACTTATAAAATATTTTGCGTTGATACTTTAAACGTTTTGATTTTTATATGATTTCGTTTCGATTGTTTAAATATGTATTCAATTTATTTTGATTTTAACTTAACAATTAACTCATTAGTTCATTCGGAAAACTATAAAAATGTAATTACATTTTAACCAAAATGAATTGTAGATCTTAAATTAAAATATTTAAAACTGTTTCTGTAAAGCTTAATAATGTTACTAAATATTTTATATTAATGCTTAGGTTTTTTAGTGTAATAAAGTTATTTCTATCAAATTCTTCGTTCACCGTGTGGAGATCTGTCCCTTTGTGATTTTGTCAAGAAAATATTCGTTACACCGGGTATGCAGCACACAATACATTTCTGTGTATCCAACCATACACATTTAAATTAAGCGCCCAAATATTTTTTGTGGATTGTATTTTAAAAGCTACTATAGCGCCGGTACCCCGTCTCCAACTATCTTGTTTGCTGAGTAGAGCTGTATATCCCTTACTTTATGACAACCCCATACATTACAAAGTACTCTATTTATGTCATAAATAAGTAGTAAAGCTAATTAGTAAATGTTCCCATTTCCTATATGCTAGAAGTTAACACGAGAACTGAGTAAAAACAGAACAACAATAAACAAGTCGTTATATTGCGTTAAAGTGCGATATTCCAGTTTGTGTTAGTGCCTTGTAATAATAATAAATATATGAATATTGTATATGTAATTCCAATACGTTCATATTACTCCCATCTAGCGTGCTTAACTTAATGGGAACTATAAACATGTAAGTTTCTGGACGAAGTCTGCTACGGAGTATTCATATTACTAATAGATGGCGGAACCAGTTGCAGGATAATATTGACAATAAATTATTAATATTAAAATAGTTATACACACAAATTATTTCCGAAATTCGTGGAAAATGTCGCGTTTTAAATAACATACTTTATCAAAAATCTATTCTGACACTCTATCCATTAAATAATGCAAAGATTTTTTAAACAGTAGATTTTGCATTGATTAAACACTTATTTATAACGTGAAACATAAAAAACAAATATCAAATTCCGTTTTTTACAACATCAAAATTCTTACCTGAAAGTCTTGAGATGTAATTAACAAGTAACCTAATATTTAGTAGTATAATCAATGGCGTTAAGAGCCAATTCGAAAATTGTTATATATTTTTACGACTTTAATAAAATTGAAAATGAAAATGGAAATAATCCCTTGTTAAATAAGTTTCCTAAATCCATAACACGAAAAGAATACCTAATGAAAAAAATATTAATCCCTTGGGATGCTGTGAAGAAGATACGATAAGAAGCGCAAGCGTCTGCGCTTTTTGGAATCTATAGTTGAGATGTGCACGTGTATCCGATAAAGTTATATTTAATTTTTATTTTAATTTCTATTTTAATGAGTGGTAATAATTTTGCGGATACATTTACTACGGTATCTTGTCTTTGATGTTTTTAAATATTCTTTTATTTCTTTGTAGTGCATGCCCATAATTTGTGTCACGGGAATAATTACCTACATACCGAAGAGGACAAGACCACTATTTTTGATCGTTTCTACTATTAATGAACCATACATAACGATATACCGCTCTATCACAGATACACAAAGAAATTGTTAAAAATATCGTTACTAATCAAGACAAAACTGTAATTTTGATATTTTAATTAAATAATAATATTATTAAATATGGCCTATATTCTATTCACAATATTTCTGACCTTCAACCGGCCGTTCATAAAGTGAGCATTTTGAATGTTATTAAGCTATATTTATTTTTAATATATGGGTCTGAAACAATGGCCACCAAGGTACAGTAGTCACCCACCTCTAAAATAACAAAACTCATATGTAGCGTTCCCATCTAGCGATATCATTAACCCAATACAGCCAGAAGGCGGTAAACAAAGGAGCATAGGAAGTTGTTCCGGTGACAAATCGCGCATGCCTTATCTACATAAATAGGTATTTTTATAAATGGCTTAAATAGCACTTTCAATGTCAAACTATTAGAGCACTGGTGGTGTAGTGGTAGAAAGTCATCTTCCACGCTTTTGGTGCGGGTTTGAATCCCGGCCCATCCAATTTTTTTTTAGGTTATTGTAGTTTTGTTTATCTAATCTAATTATGTTAGGTTGCAGTTGTGGCGGCACCTTCCTATGTTCCTTTGTTTAGAGTTTGTGCAGAGGTTATGTTTGTTTACTTCTAAATGTGGTAAAGATACCTGCACAAAGGTTGTTTGCTTCGAAAAAAGTGTTTGTTGACTATTAAACTTTGTTTTTATTGCGATAAGTACTAAAGTTTTTGATAATTGTGGGATTTACATACGAAATTCTTTAGTCGTACCATTCTGTTGGATACAAAATGAGTATCAAATGACTCTGTCAGAATTAGTTAACGTATATATTACCAGTGTTGATTAAATAATTGTCTAATAGTTTTTACGATTTTGTAAATACTAGAGCCCCAAAAACTTTGTGTATGATATATCATACCATAGCCATATATGAGTAACTATATGGAATTATTTACCGTTTCAGAAAGAAATACGATTCACTGAATGCTAGATACGCTGAAGAGCTTCTACTTTATTTAGAAGAACTAAAGTCGTATGATGATGAGTTTCAACAAGTAAAGGACTGTGATCGATTAGACGGGCAAGATAGTGACATGTATGATGCTCCTAGTGATGGTAACGTATATCCTATTGGCAAAAACGTTCTAAAGCAGCCAATAGATATTATTCTGTAAATCACTACGGCTAGAAAAAGTTGATAACGCTATGAGTGAATGTTCCAGTGATGATGACGTACCATTTGCGCAACGAATAAAAAGGTTCAGAAAAGAAATAATGTTGAAAAAGAGTAAGAAAAATACAAAAAAAATCAATAGAAATTGGAGATATTGTGATCTAGTTTGTAGAACAGAAAAAGAGAAATCAAAAATTGCTAAAACTCAAGAGCCAGGTATAGTAAAGAGAATAAAAGATGGAAATTCAAAACCTATTGATAACTTCAAGTTGTTTTTTCCAGAGGATTTCATGCAATTCATTTGCGATAAAACCCAAAAATATGCCATTTTTAAAGGGAAACATGATTTTTCTGTCTCTACTCAAGATATGTACATTTATTTTGCAATTTTACTATTGTCAGGTTATTGTAAAATTCCATATAGGCGAATGTATTGGCAAACAAACTCCGACGTTCATAATTCTTTAGTAAGGAACAGTATCTCAAGAGACCGATTTGATATGATTCATCGTTACTTTCATCTGAATGATAATACCGCTATTGACCCTAACAATAGACTTTACAAAGTACAACAAATAGACCAGATAAATAATGTTTCTCAAGATTTAGCTAAACCACTTGGAACATCGTTTTCTTTAGATGAAGCAATGGAGCCCTACTACGGGCGGTTACAGCTTTAGGTTTTGGTACCTTACATCTCCTGAAGGTTACCTATTGAACTTTCAACTTTACACCGGAAAAGGTGATAAAGTCGAAGGCCGAAATCTAGGATCTAGCGTTACTGAAAGACTATGTATTGGATATATCCCTCACAGTTCAACTATATATATATATATATATATATATATATATATATATATATATATATATATATATATATATATATACCTACAGGTTCTAATATTTTTGTCAAATGCCCATTTTGCCCCATCAACTGGGGCAAAATGGACACTTGAAAGTGGTATAATGAGCATAAAGTTTAAAATGAATTAACGAAGACCTGAATAAAAAAATGCATTTAACGTTTATTTATTTCAGAAATACAACATTTTAGAACAAATAATCAACATTTTAACACTTAAACATAACTTTTTCGTATAAAAATAGTTGATGCTATTTTTTACAAAATTCACGAACATGATTACACTCTTCATCATTATCATCCTCCCCAGCACCCGGACAATGTGCCCATCTTCTGCATGACCTGCAAGTTGCCCATCCTTCAGTGAATTGGGAATATAAATACCCGCGATACAAACATTCCACATCAGAACTATCATCACTATCTTCTTCGTCTGATTTCGTGCTTTTATTTTGTTTAAGTTTAAATTTTTGTTTCCGCTTGATATAATTTTTCGCTTAGTGGCTTCTGCGTTCAGTTTTTTAGTTTCTGCCGCTTTAATAGCCTCTAACAGTTCATTTTTGTAGGGCGATTCGATCAAAATTGCAGTTTTGCCTCCTTTTTTCACCTTTATTTTTGTCTGCATGGTCTTTGGCACTGGCATTACATTATTCAGGGAATGTAATTTAAATGTTGAAATTTGGAGAGGCGTGGAAGGTCTCTCATGTGAAGGTCCTGGCTGGGGTGATTTTGGTTCCTTCTCAGCAGTTGTAAGTGAAATCTCTTTTGGAAAAGACCTTCTTGTTCCTTGTTTTATACTTCCAAATTGTAATGTGTTAGGTGAGTCAGACTCGTGTACCTCTGCTTCAAGACGTCCTTGGTTTTCCGTATTACATTGATTTCCATTAGAACGTTCCAAGTTTTCAGTAGGTACTACGTTTGTTTCATAAATGTCCTTTGTTGCTGCAGCTATAAAGTCAGCATCTGTAAAAACAGTAGAACCGCAAGGCCAAATACCTATTACTTTAAAGAGATTTATAACGGTTGACATTGTGGCTGCTCTTAAAAACGCTTTCCCAAAAACATTAGCTACTTGGTACTGCATCACGACGCGCCCTGGGTTTACCCGCAACCACTTTTTAATTTCATCTGCGTGATAGGTATTAAGTGGTTTCATGAAACCAACGTCCAAGGGTTGTAAGCGGTGTGTACAATGCGGAGGGAAGCTTAACAAGACAACACCGCTCTTTCTAGCCTCATCAATTAGGTCTATATTCTTAGTCTGCGTTGCGTGACCATCTAATAATAGAAAGACTGGACTATTTGTAGAGGCTCTAGACCATATTACAAATTTCTTGGACCATTTTAGAAAGAGTTCAGTTTGAATCCAACCTGGAGGTGCGGCGTCTAATAGTTAAGGTTTCATTCTCTTCCTGGAGAAAATAAACATGGGAGGCCTGCACCCATACACGTTTCTACTCCACGTTGGGCAGATGACAATGAACCTACCTGCCTCCTACCTTTAGTAGCAATTATTTTATTAAAGCTTTTAGCTACCGTGTAGATGCCGGTTTCATCCACATTAAACAACCTATTGGGTGTTATGTCATGTTTGGTTATTACACTAGAAATCAGGTCAAAAAACTTGTTAACGGAAATTAGATTAAATCCCATGGAACGTGCTGCTGAAGTAGCTTCTGGTTTTCGTAGCGATAAATTGACATGTCTTTTAAGGAAACCAGCAAACCAATCTTCTGCTGCCATTTCAGTTACACCATTAAAATGATTAGGAAGATTGTTGCGTTGAGCTAGTTGATAGGCTAGTTTTCGAAGGTCTGCAGGGGACAGGCCAAAAAGGCGGGCTTCCATATCTTGAATATATTTATCTATTTCATCTCTTGCTCATTTGAGAAAACAGTTTTATAGCGTCCCATTCCCTTCTGCGAGGCAAACTGGATATTTCTAGTTTGCCTATATTTCTTGATTCTACGCTACAAAGTTGCTCGTGGTACTCCAAATTGATCTGCAGCAGTTTTCCATAAAATTTTTGTCCCAAGATCGCCTATTACTCTTTTTTTATAATTGCTGCTTTTTCTGTAAGAAAAAAAAGTTGTTTTATTTAAATTATATTTTTAAGTAATATGGGGCAAAATGGCCAGGTGCTTATTTCACCCCGCCCGTTACGCCCCAACCGCCATTTTGTAAATAAAACGAATACAACATAAGTAATCAAAGCTTATTAATTTATCTGAACACTATTAAAACAGCTTTTGTAACTGATAAGTCAGGCAACTCCGGATGTTTAATTACCAGGCCTATTCGTGCAATCAAATATTCCAATTATTTAAATTTCCACTACGCAAACACTATAATAAGTATGAGAACTGCACACTACGGCGGTCAGATTCATACTAAAATATTTCGAACTTCGGAGCATCTAAGTAATCGTTTCATGGGAATGGTGACATCCGAAGGTACAGTAGCGTCAAAATATTAGCAGTGCCCGTTATGCCTCGGTAGCCCGTTATACCCCGGCCTCTCCAACACCACTGGAAATAGTTGGGATCACTAAATGGGATAAGTGGAGAACCGCTTTTTGAAGTAAGCGGACCACTTCAATCAATCAAGATCACCCTGTACAACGTTAATTGAATATTGAACAAACAGGTTTCCTTCAGTGAGTATTTTCAGACGAAGACAAAACTACACCATGGTTTGAATTCGAATAGTGCAGGCAAGCTGGTCTATGAAATACCAAATAAGTGCTAATAAAAGATCTATTCAAACTTTATAGGAAATTAACTGCTTTTCTGGGAGATTATGGTTAAATGGTTTCATGAAAGGAAGAAGGGAAGTATCTTTGGGATCGTTGGGGCAAGCAATGGGTTTTAATAGACACGTGGACAAACATTTTTTCCAAAGTCTGAGAAAAATGATTGATCCCTCTAAATTGAAACATGAGCAAATTTATAATATAGACAAGACGACATTAACAACAGTTCAGGGAATTCATAAGATGATTCCCACAAAATTCCAAAAGCAAGTGAGTCAAATAACATCAAGTGAAACGCGAACACTAATGACTATATGCGGTCGCATCAGTGCCCATGGTAGCCACATTTCACCCCTCCCTGTATTCCCATGAAAGTGTTTCAAAAATCATATGATCAAAATGCACCAGTGCGAACAGTAGGATGTGCATCTCCTTCAGGGTGAACAGTCATATTTTTGTTAGGTTTGGTAAATCATTTTATTCGGCATACGAAATCAACAGAAGAGTCACTAGCGTTACTAATAATGGATAACTACGTGTCTCACTCAAAGTTATGAAAATGGCGAAGAAAAATCGTGTTATATTATTGGCTCTGTCGCGGAACCGTAGTCAGAAATTACAGCTATTAGACAAAGCCATTTCCCGTCCTTTAAAACATTCTACAATCATACCAGTCAAACGATTTAACTGAATAATCCAAGGAAAAGAATTACAGTCTTGATATTGCTGACATTTTGAGAAAACCTTATACACATGTTTCTAAAAAACATGTTTTTCTACAATCGTTTAATTTTTCAGCTAAAATTAGTGAGCAAAGGCCATCTTTTCCTCACTGGTGCGCAAAATTTAATTTCGCTCACTAGTGAACAAAGTAAAATTGTGTTTATGATCGCATGTTAACTGCGATTTCTATTTTCCTCAATGCTTCACGTTAAATAGGTGTAACGTCAGTTTAATTTTTTAAAATAGGTAAAAAAATTTCTGGAACGTCGTTTGCGCGCTCTATTTATGCAAAGTATTTTTAACATGAGTTCGTCATCAGAAGAAACAAATTGTACCTCGCCAGAAGTTGCAGAGTCTACAAAACAAGCAACGTTGAATTTACTGTCGCCTGCATCCAGAGTTAAATATCCAGCGCAGTACAACGCGTTTTTTAAATGACTAAAGCGTCATAAATGCCTGTCGGAAAACGTCTTATTGGCGTATTTTTCAGAAAAATACGAAATTTTTAAACCATCAACAGTCTGATCACACTACTCAATGCGGCGAGCAAGATTAGCAGTGAAATATAACATTCAGATTAATCGATGCCCAAAATTAGTTGCTATGCTCTAGCAAAAGTCGGCAGGATATAAAAATAAGAAAATCGAATACCTTGCATCAGGATCAAATTGAATGGTTTATTAGAGAAGCAAGAAGCAAGAAGAAGAGTAGTTATTAATGAAGGTATACTATTTAAATTTTTTTTTAACGTTATTTATGTACACCCTTAATTGCAGATTATCCTAATTATCAGCGTCGCTGGTGCTTGTAGATGTGATGAGTTATGAAAGATGTTACAGACAGATGTTGTAATAAATGACAACATACTCGTCATAAATACTCCAAATTGGAAGACTAAGAGAGCAAGGACGTTCACAGTTATCGGGGGTCGTATATCTAACTTGGCTTTGCTTCGAGAATATGTTTCTTAGCGTCCATCGAATAACCCGTAATAGATCATTTCTAAATTGCAAATCCGGTTAATGTACAGTGCAAACAGTAGGCATCAACTCTTTTTCTAAATTTCCATATAAATTTGTAACATACCTTGGGTTGGCTGATGTATCATCATACATGGGGCACTGTTTTCGAAGGTCCTCTGCTACCATTCTAGTAAATCATGGAGTAGATTTTCTAACTCTAAAACGTCATCGTGATTGGAGATCAAGTAATGTGGCTGAACGCTACATTAATGCTAGTCTCCAAACAAAAATTGATGTTTCCCAGTGTACCTAATAACCTAACTGTTTCTATTAAGACACAAAATGTATCCAGTTTCAGAACGTGATGTTGTAATATCATCTGCAGCAGGTGTAAGTTAATCTGTTTATACAAACTGCTCAAGCACGTATTTTATTATTTAATTCATTATATTCGATGAAAACTATTATAATATGCAATTAAGTAAAAACGCACACTATACTCACATTTTATTTAACTTTAACTGTTTTATGAGTATCAATAATTTAGGCACGTAAGTTAAGAATCATTTTCAACTTCACGCTGCGCTAATTGTTGTAACATAGTTGTCGTAATATAGTTTTATAATTTGCTACCAGACACTGCTGGATAATGATTACAAAGTAGAGTAGCTTAAACATACAGCTGACCGATGGCGGCTGGATTTCATAACCTCTTTCACCTGACACACAAATATCGTATATAATTGAAAAATGTACATCTCTATTATTATGTATTACAAATTATAAATAGGAAAACAGAACGGTATATATATATATATATATATATATATATATATATATATATATATATATATATATATATATATGTAAGCATTTAGGTATGCTTGCGTGTAATTAAAGTTGCATACTGACATCGTGTAAAAGTGTTATTTTATTTTACTTTATTTTATTTTAACAATCAAACAAAAAAGATGGGATGTTTCTTTACGGACAAGATTGTAGAAAAAATCATGTTTGGTACTCTTGAGCAGTGTCGTTTCCTCTCTCGATCTACTGCGATTTTCGAGCTCGAGAAGAAATGATACCCTTTGCTCACTTGTATTAAAAAATAGCTTATTTTTCCATTTTTCGCTTTTCAGGAATTTGACACATTACTGACAATTAATATTTCCCATAACTTTTTATTCGTACATAGGTTGTTATACATCGTTGAAAAGAGAAAAAAAATCCCATTTAATTGTGTATAAATCCAAAATGGCGCCCATTTAAAAAAAGAATGTTAGTATTAATATTTTGAAAACCGCCATCTTGAATTTTATTTTGACATAATTTTTAAGTGTGCCTCATCGAAGTAAGTAACTTTTTTCGATATCTTTTATAATTACGGAGATATGAGTTTTTAGAAATCGGCGATTTTTGTATTTTTTTAAATAATTTCGAAACTGTTCGGAAATTGAAATGTTTCTCAACGGAATCGAACTCGGCCCAAAAAATAGCACAATATTGCCCATTTAATCAAATCTTTATCTTTAATAATAAGAAAGATACCCATGCTATCCCACTCTATTTGGGACACCCTGTATATGCATGTTGGAAACAAAGTTCTGAAGGTATCGAACCCCTTACCTCCCGAATAATAAGTAGAGCGTGTTACCACTGACCTGCCAATAGGTGACTTTTGTATAACTACATATAGTCCGGCGGATCATAATCTGTTTACAATGTCCGTGTTACGCAATGATCTGTGTGTGTTGACTCCTCGATACAACCAAAACCCATGGAAAAATACTACTTGGGAAGTTTCTGAGTTAAGCAAGTTGGCTTCAATCAAAAATATACAATTCCGCAATAACAAAGAATATCAGGACGTTCTATGATACACTGATCCAAAAACGAGTGCTAGTAGCACAGATTTTAGGATAACTAAGAAAATATTTGATAACCTTAATATCAAAATATAACAATGGGTATGAAGTCAGTAATGGTAGATCGAAACAAAATATAGTGAAAAATTTTGATTAATGAAAGTACCTAACCTAAACACTTCTTAACTACAAATAGATACGTGCCCTTAGGTTTTTAAAATCGTGTATTTTATTATCAATTATAGACTCTTTATATGCATTTAAAAACCTTTAATAGACTAGATATTATTATGCTATCTTGAAACTAAACTTCCAGAACACCGCCTATCGGGCAAAGGCTAACAATGAAATCTAGTAAAATCATAACAAATTCAACAAAGTACTATTAATTTTCTTGGTGCTGGTAATGTGGTTTCTATAAGAACTATCGTGGAGTTGACGACGTTTCGGCAAAATGATATTTGCCATCTTCTGCTCATTATCTGTTTCATTATTCTAAATAAATTGGCGACTGCTGCATTATCCTAGGTATTTAAACCGTTAGTGATTTTTATTTTTTCCGATTTGTCTTTCCTGTTTTCTTTTTTCTGCTTCGTTGAGTACACTTGCTATTCCTGCTTACTCATATCTTGGTTGTAGATGGATGTTCAGCAGAGGTTATCCTTCTAGTTTCCTCAAACTTGATATGCGATGCATTCTGTATTTGAGCTAGAGGTGATGTTGTCTTTTTCTTAACCGCTAATCGATGTTCCTCGACTCTGTCGTTAATGTGTCTATTTGCTTGACATATATACGTTTTGTCACAGTATCCATATGGAGAGACATTTTTGGAAGAGAACGACTCGGTGTAATCCAAAAAGAACGACAAATAGTGTTAGATGTTCTTAATATGTGTTACAAATGAGATGTGGAGTATGTCAAAAATAAAGAGAATGCGTATGAAATGTGAAATACGTTAAACAGAACCTTTGAGAGAAAGGGCGTAGCGTTTTAACTATAATACAGAAGAAAATTTCTGGAAATTATTAAAGAGATGCCATTGCTTACCACACGTCCAAGTCCTTTGGGGACTTTGTAACGGCAGTATAAACATAAGATCCAAAACTTTTGACAATGGAGTTCGTGAAAGCAAAGCTTTTAGACTATAATTTGAAGATACAGTTAGGTAGTGAAAGGAGTAAAGCAAATCTGGCTGATACAGCTGCCCTCCAAGGGCGCAAAATTAAGAAAGAGCAGCGCAAAGGGCGCGTTACAATTTTAAAATGAGACAAACTACAAAAAAACTTAAACTATCATAGTTTCAGTTGCTTGCTAAAAATATGGTATATGGGTTAAAATAAAACAAGAAATACGTTGGAAGGGAAGAGTGAGATTTGTATACAAAACGCAAAAAATTGGAAAATAGTGTAGTCAAATTAGGTTGGGGGAAGGAAACTATTTTTGGAAAGCTAATTTCTTTTGAAAATCGAAGCCTCCTCCAGGTCTACATAACAACATCACCTAAATTCCCCTTAGACAGCATACTAAGAAAATGAACTTTGTAACGGGTTGTGGTAGAAACATGCTATTTTTGAATAAAATACTTTGCAAAGTTAATAAAGGACAGGAAATGTTTAAGAAATAATATTTATACCAGTAAACTTGGAAAATAAAATCTTTGATTATATAAAAAGAATGTAATAACTTTTTCCACAAAAGTACTTATTACTCCTTAAATATCATGTCTTATCGCAAAAAGTTTCAAATAGAACTTAAAGACAATATAAAATTCTACATTAATAATTTTTTCCTTGAAATGATTATCTTAAATACTCCACGAGATGTAGCAGAATGTAGGCATCTTCACGCAGCGCCAGGTGCTAGCTCGGTGTTGGGCGGTAGTAGACTACAACGTAGGGCCCTCGACGTAATCGATCAAAGCATTGATGATACAGGTTTAAATGATTTTAATCAATGATGCAATTTATAAATGTGTATTTGCTACGTAAAACGGAACACAATGAAATACAAATATAATAATAACATATGAAAACAGTCTCAATCCTACTGAATCATTGTTCCCGCCGCTTGTTAGCGACAAATGTTTCTGAAGTAAATTTTTGTTTGTACACAGGGTCCGCCTTTGGGAGCTGATCCTATGAATATCTGCTAAACCAAACTTACTATAATTTTGAAAATTTGGTGACAGGGTAATGATGTTAGGGCTAACTCATCTAAAATATTTTCACGTTCGTACCACTTCCGGTTATACCGAAAGTCGGTACTTAGTCGATTATTTTAAATGGAACACCCCGTATATTAATACATTTTTGGATTGTATGTCGAATTTTAAGGTAAGTTTGTTAAATAAACTAGATACGAAATTTCAGTCGTTTTCAAAAAAACACCATTTTTCTAAACAAATTTTCAGATGCGGTCTTAGCAATAACTCGTTAATTGTTCTGTTCCTGTCAAACAATTTGAATAACATTGTGAGGTGTTGTAGGCAACAGTCTGCAAAAAATGACATTTGTATTTTTCATAAAAATAAAATTATGAATGTCTAAACTTGACTATCAAAAAATGCAAGTTACTTAAAGAAATCAAATGAAAACCCCTATTATTTATTACTCAGATCGATTTAACGTCAAAAATTAAGGTAAGTTTGTTTAAAACTTTATTTGCCTAAACGTAATAGTTTCATACTTATTGTAAAAAAAGTCCCAATTTTAAAATTTGTGATAAAAATGAGCTACATACTTAAATCCAGTATTCCTTGTCCGCGGTTACCATGGAAACCAAATAATTGAGAATTGAAATAAAGAAAAATATTTGAATAAGTTACTGCAAAAAATTATAAAAATTGATAATTTTGTGATTCAAAAGTCATTTTTGCCAAATAGAAATTTTCTAAGTCATTTTTTTCAAATTCGATGTATAACATAAGTGTAAAAATTTAATACTTTATGAGTAAATCGCAAAAAAACTACTTTTACTGCGGAGGTAGTAATTACATACTTATCAGTGCATTCTTACACGATAAAGTCGCTTATTTGGTATTTCTTGCTCGTGATCAAATGTAAATTAATTATCAATAAATGTTCAAAACGTTGCCCGTTAGACGCAAGACATTGTTGAACCCGTCTTATAACGGCTTCATTTGTAGCCCTTTGAATTTCTTGTGGAGAAAGAGAATTGAAGGCATTTTGCACTCTTGCAATGCAATTTTCTTTAGTCGTTAGTGGTGTAGCATACACAATATTTTTAATTCGACCCCAAAGATAAAAATCCATTGGTGTAAGATCAGGTGACCTAGGTGGCCATGGAAAGGGACCATTATTGGCAAACCAACGATCTTCAAAAATTTCATAAAGTTTCATGGAAACAGCGTTGGTGTTGTGAGGGGGCGCACCGTCTCGTTGGTACCATAAATTTTTCCTTTCTAGGTTTAATCGGGGTTGAATTCGAGTGTTTAATATCTCAAGATAATTTTCTCCTAGAAATTAAATTTGTAATCATAAATCGCAACAATCAAGTATTTTAAACCTCTCAAATTTTCGTTGTAAAAATACACGTCAAAGATTTCGTTATTCCGAATAGCACAAAATACGTTAAAATTCCAAATTTCCTGAAAATGGCATTCGCGAATTGGATTG
The DNA here is from genome assembly GCA_036346205.1 of Vesta saturnalis. NCBI lineage: Eukaryota > Metazoa > Arthropoda > Insecta > Coleoptera > Lampyridae > Vesta > Vesta saturnalis. Next base: position 2,411,213 of record JARFJB010001043.1, read on the forward strand.
CTATTTTGGTTATTCCAGTAATGCGAGTTTCAGCGATTAAATATGCCATTTTTCGTAAATTTAGATTCGTCCGTCCATATGATATTAGTCAAAACATTTGGAATTTCTTGTATTTTGAGCAAAATTGTTTCACAAAATTCGATACGTTTCAAGAACTCCGCTTCTTTCAAATGTTGAACTAATTGTGAACAGTATGGTCTAAACTTATGTTTCTTAAGAATTCTTCTGATAGTTGTTGGTGTTAAGCCAATGTCTGTTTTCGCGTCGTTTATGGAATTACAAGGATAGGCACGGAAATATACTAAAGTTATAACTTCATTCTGTTTGTTATCAACAGCAGTTTTTTTGCGAGGCGCAGAGTGTTTAAATGTGCCAAACTGTTCCAAATTTTGAACCACACGTCTTATTGTATCTGTTGATGGTCGGGGGCGCTCAGGATAGCAATCGATAAATGTTCTTACTGTTCGTTTTACAACTCTATGACATTCTCCGTGAATTAAACTTAAATTCAAATAATCTGTATTAGAATATTCAAGTCGAGCCATTTCATCAAGAAAAACACAAACTGTCAACAATTTTATTAAACAAAAGAAAAACAAAATAAATAAGCATCTTTATCGTGTAATGATGTGCTGATGAGTATGTATTACCTCCGCAGTAAAAAGTATTTTTTTTTCGATTTACTCATAAAGCATTAAATTTTTACACTTATACACTTATTTGGCAAAAATGACTTTTAAATCACAAAATTATCAATTTTTATAATTTTTTGCAGTAACTTATTCAAATATTTTTCTTTATTTCAATTCTCAATTATTTGGTTTCCATGGTGACCACGAACAAGGAATACTAGATTTAAGTATGTAGCTCATTTTTATCACAAATTTTAAAATTGGGACTTTTTTGATAATAAGTATAAAACTGTTACGTTTAGGCAAATAAAGTTTTAAACAAACTTACCTTAATTTTTGACGTTAAATCGATCTGAGTAATAAAAAATAGGGGTTTTGAGTAACTTGCATTTTTTGATAGTCAAGTTTAGAAATTCATAACTTTATTTCTATGAAAAATACAAATGTCATTTTTGCAGACTGTTGCAATAAACCTTTGCCTACAACACCTCAAAGTTTTATTCAAATTGTTTGACAGGAACAGAACAATTAACGAGTTTTTACTAAGACCGCATCTGTCAATTTTTTTAGAAAAATGTTTTTTTTTAAATGACTGAAATTTCGTATCTAGTTTCTTTAACAAACTTACCTTAAAATTCGACATAGAATCCAAAAATGTATTAATATACGGGGTGTTCCATTTAAAATAAGCGACTAAGTACCGACCTCCGGTATAACCGGAAGTGGTACGAACGTGAAAATATTTTAGATGAGTTAACATCATTACCCTGTCACCAAATTTTCAAAATTATAGTAAGTTTGGTTTAGCTGATACTCATAGGATCAGCTCCCAAAGGCGGACCCTGCATACAGTCAAATTCACTTAAGACGAGCACGGATAAAACAAGATTATGGATATAACGAGCGGTTCGTAGGTAAATTGATTGAAATTGAAATCAGTGGACACTAACGTTACAGGTGAGTGGTTAAAAAATGTTTGGCCGGAATTACGATGAAAATTTAAAGATGAAAACATCTACAACGCCGACGAAGTCGGATTATTTTCAATTTAACGCCAGATACCACTTTAAAATTAAACAATGAAAAATGTATTGGTGGAAAAATGTTGAAAAATCGTCTCACTGTTTTAATTTGCGCCAATATGACGGGAAGTGACAAAAAAAAATTGTTGGTAATCGGAAAATCACGAAATTCTCGCTGTTTTAAAAATGTTAAGTGCCTACCAGTTGACTACACCTCTAACAAGAAAGCTTGGTTGACATCTACAATTTTTGAAGAGGAAATTAGAAAATGGGATGATAAATTACGACGTAACAATCGAAAGATTTTATTATTGGTTGATAATTGCCCAGCGCATCCTGAATTGCAAAATTTAACCAACATCACCCTTATTTTTTTACCACCAAACACAACGTCTATCAAATTTTTCAAATTTGACAAAACTGTTTACTACATCTTTAACAATTTTTAACAAACATTACTACTGACGAAGATGTAAGTTTTATCGAAACGTTTAGATTGTATAATTTAAAGTACACCATTAAAAAATCCCAAAAAAGATAAGTATTTTATTACAACGTCTATCCTTCAACCTCTTGATTTTGAGGGGATTATCAGGAGTTTTAAAAATTTCTACCGTCGCTTATTAGTGTTACAGTTAATCGATCGAATAGAAAATAAACATGATCTTAAAATAAGCGTATTATATGCAATTCGCCTAATGAGTGATGGGTGGAATAATGTGACCCCCACAACAATTCAGGACTGTTACAAAAAGGCTGGTTTTGTTTCTGATGTAAATGAAAGTTTCGAAGAAGAAGACGATCTTCCTTTATCTACTTGATTAGAAAGTACAGACATCAATAATTTCAAAATTGCGCGTCCTTAGATGACTACGTAGATATTGATGCCGATGTGATTACTTCGGGTTTAAAAACTGACGAAGAAATTATACAAGAAATTACAGAACGGGAAGCTGAAAGTGATGAAGGTGATGTAGGCAGTAATGAGTGTGATAAACCCATGCCTGTTACACTCGCTAAAGCAGGCGACGCATTGGTATTATTGACGCGGTTTTTTGAAGAAAACGGTAGTACTGGGCAAATATTTAAAGCTATAAGTGTTTTAAGAGGTAGTCTCAATGATGTTAAATTTAAACCAAACGTCAGCTAAAAATAAATGAAATTTTTAATAACTCTCCTAATGCTTAAGAGATATTCCGCTTTTTAATACAAAATAATGTATTTTTATCCGATTCCTACAACTTCTTCACTAACAAAGACGGATGTTATAATTGTTACATTTCCTGTTGTTGCCAAGACATTAGATCGTTATGGCGTATCATATCGTGCTGGAGCTGCAATTATATCTGCTGCTTTTCAAGAGATCGGTCTGATTACTGAAGATGATTAATCGCGAGTTATAGATCGGAGTAGAATTCGTCGAGCTCGTTTTAGAGCTAGGACTACATTTCTAAACGAACCTGTAAGCACTGTAAATGGCGATCAAGAAATTATTAGATTGTTTTACAATGGCAGCAAGGATAAAACTCAGATGTACGACGACAATCGTCGAAGAGTGGTTCAGGAGGAGCACATAACGTTACTGAAAGAACCGGGCTCTATTTACCTCAGTCATATTTCCCTAAAAACTGGTGACGCTAAAACGATTTGCAGGCATCTTCTATCATTCAGGTCCTCCAACTCGATCGATACAAGTAATATATTGGCTATTGGTTGTGATGGACTGCCGTTAACACGGGAACCAAATCCGGTGTTATTAGGTTATTGGAAGGCAGGCTACAACGTCCACCTCAGTGGCTCGTATGTCAATTACATGTAAATGAACTGACATTGCGCCATCTTTCCAACATCTAGACGGAACAACAACTGCGCCAAAAAGCTTCAATGAGCCAGTTGGAAAAGCACTTGCTAACTGTGAACTACTACCGGTTGTTGCTTTTCGTGCGATTAAATGTACCTTACCTGAAATTTCTAAATCAAAACAAGAATTAAGCACAGATCACCATTATTTACTAGAAATATGTCTATCTATTGACAATGGATTCTCTGATCAAAATCTTGTGAAAAGGAATCCAGGAAAAATTGTTCACTCTAGATGGCTAACAACGGCAAACAGAGTGTTAAGATTATATATTTCAACTGAAACACCGTCAGAAAATTTAATGATCCTCGCTACATTTATTTTAACAGTCTATGCTCCTATGTGATTTGGTATAAAAACTGAACCACTTTGCATTTTTGGTGCAAGGCATTTGTATGACACAATAAAACAATCACAGTATTCGACAGACGGTCTAAAATCTGTTATTGACACAGTCATACAGAGAAATGTATTTTTGGACATCCCGCATGATAGCGCAAGCATAACTGCGCAAACTAAAATTAGCGAAAATAAACGTTGAAGCATAATTCGCGGACACAACTACGCAGTAGTGAATGTGCAAATGTTAACTGTTCAAACAGAATTGTACAAACACAACTGCGAAGACATAACTACATTAATCATTTCTCATAAAACGTATTTTGTATAAAAACATTAAGTGTGTGTACAGAGTGGACCAACAGTCTGGAAACGCCCAAATATTTCGTAAATTGTAGGTCCGAATTGTACAAAATTTGGGATAAGCCTATTTTGGGATACGGAGATTCGAGATTTGACATTTGCAATTTTGCCAGATTTGCCGTTTCTCTGATATTATTAGTCACTTTGGTTTTTTAAATACATCGCCCTGTGTATGCAGTCATTATTGGAACCTCCATTTTAGTATGAGTTCAACATTGCGTAACACTTATGATCTTATGTAGTCTAGACGGTCTTAAATACATAAAACAGAAGTCTGGCAACGCCTAATTGTCTCAATAATTTTTTTAATACAAACTACTTTCAACTACATTAAAACGTAACAATTGAAAGATTTAACATAATGATTACTTAATCATGAGTTCAAAATGTCCTCCATTTGTGAGTTGACAGTGCCCTAATCGATGGTAGAATGTGTCTAGCACATTTCTCCATCATTGTCTAGAAATTAATCGAGATTCGTCGATAATTCGTTGCCTTAGTTCTGCAAGACTTGCTGGTTTAGTTTTGTAAACTGAATTTTTCAAGTATCCCCAATAAAAATAATCTTTAGGATTGAAATCTACCTCGTCTACCAATCCATCGCCCGGGAAATATCTCTTCTAAATAACGCCGAACATTTACACCAAAATGAGCTGGAGCTCTATCTTGCTGAAACCATACCTGATTAAATTTCATTTCCAAGTAGCATTTCGTACTTATCTGACGTTAAATTTCCTTCGATAAAGAACGGCCCAATTAACTCAGTACCTGACCATACATTTAATTTTTGTGGTCTTTGAGTATGGTTTTCACGCATCCAGTGTGGATTTACGTCACTCCAGTATCTTAAATTATGTCGATTTACACTCCCACACAGTGTAAAGGTTGCTTCGTCGGAAAAACATATGTTGTTATCAAAACTTCCTTCATTTTCAATTTTATCCATCGTTACCTCAGTAAACTCTAATCTACGGTCGAAGTCATCTTCACTTAATTCTTGCAATAAATGAATTTTGTATGGTTGAAATTTATTCTTATGTAATACACGTAAGACTGAAGAATGACCTATGTCATGTAATGGTGCAACCCTGCGTGAGGATGTATGTTGATCTTTAACAAAACACTGCATTATATCTAAAGTTTTGTTGTCATTTATAACTGTTTTTGGTCTAGCGGATCGGTATCTATCTTATACTCCTCCACAGTCTTCAAAGCGCTTTACAGTTTTTTATACCGTCGCCTTATGGGTAGGAGAACGGTTTAAGAAAGTATCGTTGAACAAGTTGGGTAATTCACTATAAAACACATCAAACTACTGTCAGTTTTATTTAATAATGTAAATGGTGAACAAATGTCAAATTCACAGCATTCTATATTTAAACATTTAAATTTCTTCAAATCGACATATTTTGCACTGTTTTATATGTTTAAGACCTCTTAGACTACATAAAATTATACATGTTACATATGGTATTGAAGAGGATATTCCAATAATGACTGCATATACAGGGTGATGTGTTTAAAAAACCAAAGTGACTAATAACATCAGAGAAACGGTAAATTTGGCAACATTGCAAATGTCAAATCTGGAATCTCCGTATCGCAAAATAGGCTTATGCCAAATTTTGTACAATTAGGATTGGCAATTTACGAGATAATTGGGCGTTTCCAGACTTTTGGTCCACTCTGTATAAATGTTAAAGCGTAAATATATTACTTTTTTATAATGCCAAGAGTGACAAAAATATACCGGGATATCAACAATGAATGACCTAAAACAAACTGCTTTTTACAGAATTTTTATCAAAAGTTTGTTCCAAGTTACTAGTGAAATTAGGCACAAATATTTATTTCATCTTCGATTGACATGTCATAAACCTACATAGATTTTTCCTTTTTCAATTATTCCTTTATCTACATTTGTATTACAATAAAATAGTTTTTTTCAAAACTCATTAATAAATTAACCAGGACTTTCAAGGTAAATTTATTCGTGTATTTTATGCCTTTTTGGTAAATAAATTTTTTTAGGTTATAATGCATTTTACTGTGGAACAAGACAAGTTTATTTTGGAAGCTTATTTCCGAAACGGCGTAAAAGATGTAGATGGAGACTGGAAGTATTCAGTACGATTATGTGTTGAAGAACATCAACATCACTTTCAGAACATCGAATTAGATGATGATGTTCTATGCCGACACATTCGAAGAATTGTTAGTCGTTTTCATGAGCATGGTAGTGTTTGCAAGGAAAAATCTACGGGTCGCACAACTGTACTTACAAAGGAAGTAGTGGAAAATGTACGCACACAAAATAACGGTTGTGTAAGAATTACTACTTTTAGATTTTCAAAAGCGTTTAGAATATTGCCGATGGTTCAAAAACAACTTGAGAGATGACGAAATACTAAACTTAAGTTTCTTTACGGATGAAGCTTGGTTCCATTTATCTGGTTATTGAATTCGCAGAATTACCGTATGTGGTCAGCAGAAAATCCACACGTTTTTGAAGAAACTACTTTACATCCTGTGAAAATAGGTGTTTGGGAAGATACAGTAACTGCGGCTCGATACAAAACTATTTTGGAACCTTTCATTAATCAACTGCACGATGACGAGCTCCAACATGGATATTTTCAGCATGATAACGCAACAGCTCATACAGCTAATCAAACACTGACTTTTTTACGTGAACATTTTGATGAAAGAGTTATAAGTGCGGGAGTTTGGCCTCCAAGATCACCTGACCTTACTCCACTGGATTATTTTCTATTTGGACATATTTAAAAAATAAAAGCTACAAGACACGCCTTCATACAGTTGACGAATTAAAAAATGCAATAACTGACGCAATTCAAAATATTACAGAAGCTCAATTAATAAATGTATTTGAAAATATGAAACGAAGGGTAGATGCCTGCAATGCAAACAATGGTGGTCACTTTGAAATTGTTTTATAGATAATTGCCAAGTTTAATTTTATTTTTCTATTTTTAACTGTAATATAAACATATAAAAGACCATTCATTCCAACGGGTAGTGAGGTGTGCGTCGGGATATCGTTATATTTGTATGTAAATAATATGTGCACTAATTGAAAATCTTTGCTCATTATTTACTATACTTTATCTGAATTGATCTCATTTACATGCACGTTTGAGATCTAAAAAAACAATGCATTATTAATTCATTATTTGCTGTGCTTTAGATCAATATATACAGATTTGAGTTATCTTAAAAAGGTACATCATAAAGTAGACATGGTGACTAGTTCCATATGAGAAGGACTAAATCGGTGGTATATAATCTGAAATAAGTTTTTGTTCAGAAATTAGAATGCAATGCAAAAGTGATATCTAGCATTAAGTTAAATAAGTTCTTTGTTTCCATTATAATGTATTTGTGATGTTCACCAGTGTACATTCAAAGGTGGTCAGCAAAAATGGTGTACCTGACTTGTGCTGAATATGTTGAATGTATGCATTTATAATAAACTAACCAGTCATACATGTAATTTGTTTTCACTAATATTATTTAACAAATATATCATACATTGATTTCTGATTAATGACAAATTCATTTAAATGTTTTAATATCATTGTAAAGGTAACATCATCCAATATCACTCCTTTTTTTAAATATTCACTCTCCACATATTCACACACTTTCTTCGAGTTCTCAGCTGTAATTTTTTTCAATTCTTCATTGCCAATTGCTTAACACCTTCCATTTGAAATGTCACATTCCTCACTGCTATCCGATTTTTCAATGGGATTTAATTCAGAGTGGTACAAAGGGAGACGAAGGACAGCATGACCATTTTCAACTAGTAGCTTGTCTAGAACGGTTTCTTCAGCAACACATTCTTGTAATTGTGATAATGGCATTGTCATCGTTCCTTCTTTTTCTTTTTTCATAAATTGGTACACATTGTAGATAATTTGCCGCCCTTGGCTATGAATTACCTTTCGATTATTCATTTTCAACCTGACAACAAAATTCATACATTATTGCCTATTTCAAACCACTCATGTCAATATAAACAAAAAGATCATTAAACGCTCATCTAAACAGTTTTTACTCTCTAAACTGTACATTATTCTCGTAACCAAATTGAGATTAAAAAGCAAAATTGGTTTTAAACATTACTTTTAGTATATAAAAACACTTACAAAACTTGAATTTGACGAGTAAATACCATGCATTGGTTTAATACGCCTTGGAAATCCAGAAAATCTGTAATATCAATTAAAAATAATAAATCATAATTTTTAACCAAATTTTTACATACCTTATAACAATTTCCCTTTAGTCTTAAGAAAGATTAAATTACAATTATTGAAGTTTTTGTACGTCTACATAATACGCAATTCGTCATTCACCAAAGTTTTTGTCATTTATGGTAGTATTTATTTTAATATCTGCATTTACGCCACTGGACATAGCACAATTTTCATTTTAAGGATGCGGAACAGTAGTACTGTTCTAGGAGCGGCACGGTCAAACAATGATGATCGCTCTGTACATAAAAATATAATTATACAATGATATCAATAATCATTGTACAGCTGCTCTTATGAAACATGATGTTAGTTACCATTTGCCGCAGCATATGTGATAGTGCGCCCATACTAAATAGTGCAAGACTGTAAGTGTTACTAACAATTAACAATCATGGGTAACACTGTAATTATGTTAAGGTGTACTATCGCATGTTTTGCGGTAAATGGTTACTAATGAACTTTTCACAGGAGCGGCGCCACCTTTCCACTCATAAACATTAAACGTCAAATGTCAATTTTGATGTTATATCTACTATGAGCGCACCATCACATATATTGCAGCAAATGGTTACTAACGTCATGTTTCATGAGAGCGGCTGTGTCAGGTACTTTTTATCGCGCCGTACTCCAAACGGAAGGCTACATTTAAACTTGAGCACACTTAAACTTGTCCTATAAGTGTGGTATAAAAAGATGTTCTCTCGGGTACCCTTACTAACGCAAGACCAGCATGTGAGAGTCATGTGCTGGCCCCATCAGATTTTTTAAATTTAAATTGTGATAGCTTATTAGAAACGTAATGTAATATAAATAAGCAAATAAAATTAATTAATTGACCATATAAAGGTAATACGTGCGTTTTAAGTATGAATTTTTTATAAGAGAGATCAAGAACGTTTCAATTATGTTTAATTTAGCGCAAAACCTCTGTTTCTTCTAATTAGGCACACCGCACACGTTTAGTCATTCATTATTATAAACAATTTATTCAAAAATATATTTATAATTAACTTTATAAAATTAATTTATTTCATACCGATAGAATATTGCATAATTCTTCATACAAAATTTATATGTGCTCAAAATTGACTCAAGCGTATGCATGTAAGTGCATTCCTGTAATAGAGTGACTACGAGTTTGATAATAATAATTAAATTTTCAACTATACTGAAAATAAGTCCGACTAAATTATGAATAACGTTAACAAAATGCACAGTACTGTGAAAATTTGTTTATTTGTAGGAAGCCTACAAAATAATTTTGCAGTATTGGACGCATACAATCTCCAATTCCGTTTTACTCAGTTGATTATATTTTAACGATAGTTAGGGAAAATAAACAAAATTATTTAAGATAAATAACCTTGTAGTTTGTAAACGTTCTATGAATTATGGTAATTCATTTATGAATATAACAGAAATGATATGTTAGCGAAGGTAACATCATGTTGTTACATGTACATATAGTGTCAAATGGATATGTCAATATTGTACAAGAGCATGGCACTATGAAATTTATAGAAGTTAAATTTGAACAGAATAAAATATTTTCAATTTTTACGCCGAACATAAATTTGGACTTGCGTAATTTACATTTTCGCTATGAACTCCATGTTTGACTTTTAATAAATTATTACCTGGTTATACTGTAAAATGCACGAAAATCTATCCAAATTTACGCTAATGAACATTAATTTTACATGCTAAGTGAATACTATCAGGATAAAACGTAATTTACAATTATAAAACAATTTGTAATAAAAGCATTTCTCTCGTTTTTTTCGCGATTATCATACCTTTTGGGTATTAAATCGTGTATTTTTGATTTATCTTTTATATAAATTTAAACGTTTCGATAACAATTACAGTTATCATCCTCTGTAATTGGTAATATCTTTAAGAATTAATTGAGATGTCAAAATAAATTTATGAAATATGAAAACTCAGAAATCTAATCTTATTTTAGTAAACAATTGGTATGTTAAGATTTTCTTGTGAATGCTTTTACCTATTTCATGGTTTTTCATAACTTTATACTTACATCATATCTTGATTAAATATTGTTAAATTTGTTCTTTGATTAAGACATTTTTTATTGTTAGCCTTTGTCCGTTAGAGGATGTTCTGGTTTGCAAGGTTCAAGGCAGTTTAATAATATTTAATTTATTAAAGATTTATTCTTTACTAAAAAAAAATTAGATTTTAATGTTGACTGTATACGTTTGTCAAAACTTTATATTAATAGCAGACATGTATTTGCGTTTCATATCTCATAAATTTATTTTGACGTGTCAATTAATTCTTCAAGTTATTGCCATTTACTGAAGAGGATAACTACTAATTAACAAAATCATTCGTAAACGCATTGTACTGCATTGCCAACCAGACTGATACAGTCTTCTTTAATTATGGGCATATGTTGTTACCCACCTTGAATTAGTGCCGACACTATAATTTCAAGCACACTATAAGAGAAAGGGGTTTAAAAATGGTACCTCATTTAAGATACTTAAATTCATAAAATACTATATGATACATTTTATTGACAATAATCCTTTTTTACTGAGTACACAACTGCAATTGCTACCAACACACAAAAGCTTCAAACACACAACGCCTAAAACTTAAAAAAATTATTCAGCGCATACGCCTACAAACATCCAAACATACACTAACAAGCAAGAAAACATACCAAAACATGCAATAATTAGTAGTAAACAACCACGTGCAACAGAGAAACCTGCAAATACGTAAACAAAACACATAAACCGCTAAACGTACAAACACACGAACAAAAAAACTAGCAATCAAATGCACCCAAACACAAAACATGCATGTCCGCAAACACACAAATACGCGAATCCAAAACAAAGAAACTAGGTAACAAATACGCTCCCACACCCAAACACGCACGCAACAATCCAAAAATAAACTAATACATGCGAACAAAGAATATAGCAACTAAATAAATACTTTAAAACTAACAAACAAATTACTCAATAAATGCACGTACAAACACGAAAACATACCAAAGCAACTACAATGTGCAACAATCTAGTAGCAAACTGCACAAGCATAATTGTGCACGCATTACTTTTAAATCATAAACCCAAAGATAAGTACTCAAACATAACTGCACAAGTATAACCGCAAAATATAATTGTCCACATCTAGATGCACCACCATCAAACACAACTGCGCAAATGTAACTGCACAAGTTTAACTGCGCAAAAATAGATGTACAAGCATAGCTGTGCTAACGTAACTATCTAAACATAACTGCAAAAACATAATTGCCTACATATAGTTGCGCAAAGGTAACAGCGCAAACGTAACTGCGCAAGCATTACTGCGCAAAAATAGCTGCGCAAGCGCAACTACGGAAACATAGTTGCGCAATCATAACTTCTCAAGCATAACAGCGCAATTTGCTATTAATATAACATTTTAATAAATGTATAAAGCCAACTATGAAATCTAATTTTATTTTAATAGAGAATAATTGGTTTGTTAAGTTTTTATTTGTGAAAGCTTTAACCATTTCAACATTATTTTAGAACTTTACACTTACATCATTACATGATTAATGATAATACTGTTAAATTTGTTGTTTGATTGTGACATTTTTCATTGATAGCCTTTGTCCGTTAGAGGGCGTTCTGATTCGTTACCTTCAAGTCAGTTTAATAATATGTAATTTATCAAAGATCTAGTTATTCTTTACTAAAATAAAACTAGATTTTATAGCTGACTTTATACGTTTGTCATACTATTACATTAAAAGCAGGCTAATATTTGCGTTTTCGTATTTCATAAATTTATTTTGACATCTCAATTAATTCTTCAAGCTATTGCCATTTACATGGGATGATCACTTCTAATTAACAAAATCGTCCTGTAAAGCACTGCCTTCCGACCAGACTAATAACTAATTTACTTAATTATGGGGATATATTGTTCCCCATAAATGGTTTTTCATATGTAGTATTTAAATTTATCAAATACTATAGTATAAATTTTGTTGACATTAAAACTTTTTTACGGAATACAATAACTGCAATTGTCATCAAAGCACATAAACTTCAAACGCACAAGGCCCAAAATAAAAAAAAAGTATTCAGCAAATACACAAACATACGTCTACAAACACTCAAACTCGAAAAACATTAACAAACAAGAAAACGTATCAAACCAACTAAAACATGCAAAATATGGTATCAAACCAGAACATGCAAACAGAGAAACCAGTAAATAAGTAAACACCAAAACACGTAAACCGCCAAATGTACAAACCCGCAATCAAAGAAAGTAGCTATCAAATAAACGCTTAAACACAAACCATGCATGTCCGCAAACACACAGACAAAGAAACGCGTTACTTAACGTCGAAACACAAATACGCAAATCCAAAACAAAAGAATTAGCCAACAAATACGCTCCAAATATGCACTATACAATCCGCCAAATACCCTAAAACTCCCTAGCAAGTAAGAGAACACGCCAAAGAAACTTAAACATGCAAACCTTCTGTAGCAAAGAAGCACATGCTAATAAGGAAACTAGCAAATAAGTAAGTGAACACCAAAACTCGTAAACCCCAATACAACACTCAAACAAGGGAACCAACACTCATGTAGTCGCTCAAACCCAAGCCATGCAAATCTGTAAACATACAAACACTCAAAGAAGAAACAAATGACAACGTCCAAATATACAAATAACCTCAAACATACGCAAACATGTCAACACCAAAAAAGAAAAGAGCTAGCAACCCCCAAACACATAGATCCACAAACATGCAAAACTATATGCCTACAAACCAGCAAATAAGTTGAAAAATAAATACACACACAAAAAAGAATCGAACCAACAAACATCCAACTTGCACGAAAACATACCTAATAAACTAAGACGTACAAAAAACCAGTCGCCAGTAAACATATGCTCAAACAGGCATGCAAAAACAAATAGTAAACATCCACACCCAAAAATACGTGTACCCACAATCAAACTAAGAAACTACCAATATAGTGCCTAAGCGCAAAACATATAAACACAAACAAGTAAACATACAAACAAGCGATCCCCATAAACAAATAAACTAGCTATCCAATAAGCGTTCAAGGAAGTAAACACGCAGACAAGTAGACTCGCGTAAATAAAGAAACGATTTGTCCAAAGATGCAATTACCCAAAAAAAAAGCTAGCCAACAAACACCTTCAAACAGCCAAAAAGACAAAAAGTACACACACACATAGTCTGTCACACACACACACACACACACACACACACACACACACACACACACACACACACACACACACACACACACACACACACACACACACACACACACACACACACACACACACACACACACACACACACACACACACACACACATATATATATATATATATATATATATATATATATATATATAAACACACATACACACACAGCTACACCCTCACGCATACACGCACAAGCACACACAGACACGCACAAGCACACGTACGCACACTCGCAGACGCATGCACGCAAGCAAGCACGCACACACGTATGTACGCAATCAAGAACTTACTCACGCGGTCATGCACACACCACTAATCTCACCCACACCCACACACGCATATATACCTAATAAACTAAGACGTACAAAAACAGTAAATATATGCTCAAACAGGTAACAACGAAAACAAATGGTAAACATATAGACCCAAAAATACGTATACACGCAAACATACAAACGCGCAAACAAAGCAATCTAGTGCATAGGTGCAAAACATATAATCCCCTAAACATGCAAACACGAACAAGTAAACGACCCCAAATAGAAAAGAAACTATCTATTCAATAACCGTTCAAGTAAGTAAACACGCAGACATATAGTCTAGCGCAAATAAAGAAAGAAGTTGCCCTGTGTCCAAATATGCAAACACGGGACCACCCAAAACAAAGAGCTAACCAACAAACACACTAAGAAACAAAGAAATACGCACACAGATGAACACACGCACGTACCTGCGCCAACATCCACACCCACACACATACCTGCACACACCCTTACACACACACACACACACACACACACACGTGCGCGCACCTAATAAACTAAAACGTACAAAAAAACAATAGCCAGTAAACAAACAGTAAACATACAGACCCAAAAACACGTACACCCGCAAATATATAAACGCGCAAACAAAGATACTAGCAATCTAGTGCATAAGTGCAAAACATATAATCCCCTAAACATGCAGGCACAAACAAGTAAACAACCCCAAATACAAAAGAAACTAGCTATTCAATAACCATTCAAGTAAGTAAAAACGCAGACAAATCCCCTAAACATGCAAACACAAACAAGTAAACGACCCCAAATACAAAAGAAACTAGCTGTTCAATAACCGTTCAAGTAAGTAAAAACGCAGACAAATAGGCTCACTCAAATAAAGAAAGAAGAGCTAGCCAACAAAAAACCTTCAAGCACCCAAAGAAACAAAAAAGTATACACACAGATGCACACAGTCACGCACCTGCGCCAACATCCACACTCACACACATACCTGCACACACCCATACGCACACTCACAACACACACACACACACACACACACACACACACACACACACACATGCGCGTACCTAATAAACTAAAACGTACAAAAAACAATAGCCAGTAAACAAACACTCAGGAATTCCAAAACAAATAGTAAACATACAGACCCAAAACACGTATACCCGCAAACATGTAAACGCGCAAACAAAGATACTAGCAATTTAGTGCATAAGTGCAAAACATGTAATCCCCTAAACATGCAAGCGCAAACAAGTAAACAACCCCAAATACAAAAGAAACTAGCTATTCAATAACTGTTCAAGTAATTAAAAACGCAGACAAATCCCCTAAACATGCAAACACAAACAAGTAAACGATAGCCAGTAAACAATTGCGAAAACAGGTAGTAAACGTACAAACCTAAAAACACATATACCCGCGAACACACAAACGCGCAAACAAAGAAACTAGCAATATAACGCCTAAGCGCTATGTAAACCCCTAAACATACAAACACAAACAAGTAAACATACAAACAAGTGAACCCCAAAAACAAAAGAAACTCGCACACAAATAGGCTCGCGCAAATAAGTTGCTAGAAGTTGCCCTGCGTCCAAACATGCAAACACTCAACCACTCAAAACAAAGAGCTAGCCAACAAACACCTTCAGACACCCAATCAGACAATAAAGTACACACATACGCACGCGCACACGCACGCACGCTCACGCTCGGAGGCCAGTATGCACGCATGGGCGCCAACGCGCTCGCACGAGCGTATGCGCACACGCACGAATATGGAACGCACACACGCACGTGCACGCGCACACGCACACGCACACACACATTTTTTGCGGGGCCAGTTTATCTTAGTGCAAGCATATTTGAAAATATATAACGTCCTTTTAACAGAAAAATTATATTATGCATTTAAGAAAATGGCAATCACATTGAACATTTGTTACAATTTTGTGTTTTGTGTTATTATTTTCTTGTTTATTATATCTAATTTTAATAAAATGGTTTAGCGATTAACGTTAAATTAACGAATATTTATTTCAATATCTCTTATAGACAATAAGTTAACAAAAACAGGTAAGTAAATTAGTTTCTTTAAATAAATCTTTAGATAAATATTTTATTATCTGCTTTTAGTCCCTTTGATAAAAATATCACGTTTGGCCGTCTTTTGCAATTAATAATTAACAACAAAAGCTTTAAACGTCAGATTTTTTAGATCGGTATGCTCTCAAAATACATGATATTCCTTCTGAATACACAAGGTTATATTAGTTTGAATATGTAGAACGAAAAAGGAAAAGAAGAAGGCCACGTATTCATTCCCTTCCCCAAGGGGGAGGGCGGTCTGCTTGAGCTTACCAAGCTCTTTCAGCCACAATCGAGGATTCCCAACATACGTACATTAAGTATGCCTGCATGGTGGGATTAAGTATAGTTGCCGTCACGATAGTATCGGAAGGAACGGAGTTAGGGTCTGAGGGGGAAGACACTACCCCAGGATTGGCCTAAATAGCCGCACATAGTGTGCATATACGCAGTGACCATTCCGCTACATGTGCATGAAGAAAACCCCCCGAAAAAACCTTATACAGGGTAGGCGGTAACGGGAATAGAACCCATTACTTCCCGAATGTTAAGCAGGTCGTGTTACCACAACTCTATTAGCTCGTTATGTAGAAGGAAATCAGAGAACATTATGAGGAACTCATACAACACAGTAAAGAACACCCTGCATACCTTTTGGAAAATATAAAAATTTAGATTTTGGATGTCTAAAAGGTATTTATCTGAATTTTTATAAGTATCCATTTAATGTGTATTCGTTTTAATAATATGAGGTTTTTAAACGTGTGAGTGTTATATTTCAATAATGGCTACACATTATGTATAGAGAACTTTTAGAAAAGTTGATTTATTTTGTACGTGCAATAGAAACTAGTTTTAAGATGTAGGGTGTGCTATTAAAAAAACATTACTTCGCAATGCCTCATACATACAGATTTCGAAACAGTTTGTACACTCCGTGACCTTGAGGGTGTCCCACCCTGTGTAATGGATGCGATAGCTTAGGATCGATAGCAGCTAAAGTTTATGCTGTACGTTTTATTAGTTTTACTTTAGGTTATTTATGTGATACAATCTGAGTACGCTCTTTTCTGTCGAGATAATAAAGTTTACCTCGGCTTTACGTCTTACAATTACGGATAACGTGTAAGAATCTTGTGCACTAAATTTATCTGATTTCTAAAGTTGTGACAACTAACCTGTCAGTTATTTTAAATTTTAATGAACCATACATTTTAATTTCTAATTTCTTTATTGTTCCTTAGTGTTGTACTAACGTAGACAAATTTAATTTTTATTGAGAACAATAAAATGCTGTGTGTGATGCATGTCTGCACAGTGCAAGTCCTATTAAAATGGAATTTTTGGCCAACATCTGTCATGTCAAATATTTGCTTGATATGAATTAACCTAGCTACGATTAACCTACGCCATTACCAAGGGTGATGCCGAATAATTACATTTACGTACTGCAATTTTGATGTTAAATTAATTACTTGAACTTATTCTACGCATTTCTTACTAATCCGCTCTTGTGGTACATCAATACATACATTCCTAAATATTATACCTTGCATTACACCTAAATTCAATATGTTTAATACTGTATCAGATTGATACACATAAAGCACCTTATTGTGGGTGCATCCTTTTCAAGGTGTTCGTGTTAGAAAAACATAAGTAAAATTAAAAATTTGGTTTTTGAGATGATGAACTGCTAAGGTTTGTCGTATCTATAGGGAAACGAAATGTATACAAGTAAAGGTGGGATTATTAGCTTTACTAAAGTGTGGTTAGGAGGCACATAATTTAAATATTAGGATTTATTTTTGGCCTTGGCAATGTTACCACGGCGTTTTAAATTACAATTTTTTATAGGTACCTATTGCTTAGAAATGCCTCACAACTACAAAACGCCTTTGGGATCAAGATCTTATCGAAATTATACCTAAGAAGACATCCATAAGGCCGTCTCTGCAATAAAAAATGGATGTCTTACTTATAGAGAAGCCTCTGAAATGTATTCAATTCCAAGAAGAACCTTTGTTAAAGTTAATGATAAACACACACACACACACGCACACGCACACGCACACGCACACGCACACGCACACGCACACGCACACGCACACGCACCGCACAGCGCACGCACGCGCACGCGCACGCGCACGCGCACGCGCACGCGCACGCGCACGCGCACGCGCACGCGCACCACGCCACGCGCACACGCACACGCACACGCACACGCACGCACACGCACACGCACACGCACACGCACACGCACAGCACAGCACACGCACACGCAAACGCACACGCACACGCACACGCACACGCACACGCACACGCACACGCACACGCACACGCACACGCACACGCACGCACGCACGCACGCACGCACGCACGCACGCACGCACGCACGCACGCACGCACGCACGCACGCACGCACGCACGCACGCACGCACGCACGCACGCACGCACGCACGCACGCACGCACGCACGCACGCACGCACGCACGCACGCACGCACGCACGCACGCACGCACGCACGCAGCACGCACGCACGCACGCACGCACCCACGCACGCACGCACGCACGCACGCACGCACGCACGCACGCACGCACGCACGCACGCACGCACGCACGCACACACACACACACACACACACACACTGTTGGATGTGCACAATCTATTCCTGAAGCTGTTGAAAGAAGTCTGGTTGATGTGGTAATTGCTAGTGTGGAATTTGGCTGTCTCCTCATTATGTTAGATCTCCGATTAGTATTAAAAACTTATTTAGATAAAAAAAGTATTCGCATTCAAATTTTTTTAAATAATATGCCAGGAGTAGATTGGTGTCACTTATTTCTAAAACGGCACAAAGATCGTTTAACAAATCCACACTGCCAAAATATAAAACGGGTTCGGGCTGAAAAAACCGAAGAAGAGATAAACAATTATTTTACTAATTTAAAAGAAAATTTGGAAAATGTACCGCCTACGAACATTCTGAATTATGACGAAACTAACGTCACTGATGAACCTGGTTCCAACAAATGTATTTCGGAGAAGTACGAAATACCCAGAACGAATATTAAATTTTACAAAAACATCAATTTCAATTATGTTTGCAGCTACTGCAGCTGGTTTGCTGTTACCCCCATACGTAGTTTACAAAGCGGAACGGTTATATGATGCTTGGTGTATTGGTGGCTCACAAAACACCAGATATAATCGATCGAAATCGGGTTGGTCCGATTCGTTTTGTTTTGAGGATTGGTTTAAGACACTAGTGATCCCTTGGGCAAAGACTCTGGAAGGGAAAAAAATTGTTGTGGGGGATAATTTATCATCCCATTTAAACATAGCAGTCTTAAGAGAATCCCACAAACATGGTATAGGATTTATCTTTCTTCCCCTTAACTCAACGCACTTAACACAGCTACTAGATATCAGTTTTTTAGGCCGCTTAAAATATGCTGGAGAAATATTTTAAAAGATTAGAAATTGAAAAATCCAATAAATCGACTTTTCCTGTTTTACTCAAACGACTAATGAAGACTATTAAAGTTAATGACGTTAGAATTATAACAAGTGGATTCCGAGCAGCTGGCATCTGCCCATTAGATCGAAATAAAGTATTGAAAAGAATGCCAAACAAAAGATTTGAGGAAATTGGTACCAAAGTCAGTGACACCCTGTTACATTATCTAAAAGACCTTAGAAGCCCTTCCACATCTGCTCCTAAGAAGAGGAAGAAAATAATACACATTGGATCTGGAAAATCTGTTAGTTGGGAAGACATAAATCAACCACAAACAAGTACCACTATAGAAAATGGAGAGACTGAACAAAATGAAAAGCCCGAAGAAAATGGAGAGACGAAGAAAATGAAACGACCGAAGAAAATGAAGAGACTGAAGAATATGAAAAAAACGAAGAGACTGAAGAAACTGAAAACACAGAAGAAAGTGAAGAAACTGAAGATTTACCGGAGGAAATTACTGATGAGTTCTTAACCGAAGGAAAATATATTATAGTCGAGTTTATAGCAAAAAAATTAAAAAAGACATGTTGCTGTAATTCTGACAAAAGATAAAAATAATTTTTATGAAGTGAAATGTTTAAGATGTAAATTCAAAAATAAATTCTTTTTTCCTGATGCACCAGACATAAGTCATGGCTCTAAAAATGAAGTAATAAAAGTATTGCCTGACTCAACAAATATTTCATCATTCAGGCAACTTTTAAGTTTTGATTTAGACCTATTAGTTGTTTGTATAATAAAAGTTTAAATAATAAAATATGAATCTTGGTATTGTGTTTATTCATACTAGTATTACTACTTTAACTTATAATTTCGGCAAAATATTAAGTAAGTTACCCCGAAGCTGGGGAAACTTTGCCAAATTTTCGGTAAATTAGAAATAATATATCCCGTAATATTTTGTGCTTTTAATTTTGAAATCGTATAGAAAAAACATAAATGTGCCACATAGTTTAAATTTGGATTGATATCTTATTGTAGAAAAAATTTCTGCTGAAAAAACTTCAAAATTCACGCAAAGTTACCCCAGTGGACGGTATCGTAATTACTTCACTCTAACTATTCCGATTGTTTAGATATCTAATTATTACATATGGTGCCTTTCTTGGTTTAGTAGGTCTACTTATGTTTGCCGGTCTTCTAATTACTGGGGTTAACTGTTTTAAGCGGTTGAGGACCGAGTTATTGTTTATTCTCAATTATTTAGGTTGAGTAAGATCATCTTGGTCATTAAGAGCTAACTTAATGGAGAATTTAGGAAATATTAAATTTTAAGGATACATTAAGATGTAAGTTTATTATCTGTGGTTTTCTTTTAGTTCTGCCCAGACACTTACTTTACGTTTACCTTAGCGTTATTCTGCCGTATTAGGGTTTACAAGCTACTAATTTCCTCACAGTTTAGGATCCATGTCATCTTCACTGGATTGAGTTACCATGGCTCCCTAGAATTATTATTATCTCCGAGTGCTAGTTAGTCAACCGTTGCGGGTAATTGTGGAACAGTGCGACTGGTTGCACGTAACAAGTTTTAATTGATAGAATACGTGCAATAAGACAGAGTAAGATAGGTGGCTTAAAGCCAGGAAGGGCATGCGTGGATCAGACGGTGATTCTCCTGCAGGTGATTAAACAGTGTTTAAACATGAATAAGGAGCTAGACTGTGCGTTCGTAAATTTGGAAAAAGCACATGCCCGAATGAATACTCCTATAATGAAAACAAAGACGAAGACTGATTTGCTTTATTTAAGCAGTTACTGTGTTCTAGAAAAGTGCGATTAATTTTTAAGGTAAGTTACTATAATTATTTTATATGTAGTTTCTTCGGACCAATTCATGCCAGAGTTTATGAGTGAGTCTAGAATTTCCAATTAATGACTAATGGCTAAACTATCTTTTATTTTTTCTGGATGAAGTCCATTTTCCTATTTTTAAGTGATGACTTCTTATAAAATTTTTAATTTTCGGTAACAAATTCTTTGTTTACGGATATAGGAAATTTTTAAGTGAATTTTGATCTGAAAATATTATTGACAGGTAAAGAGACATCCCCGCACACGTACTACTATAATTATTACCTTCTAACCTACATATGCATATGTAGCTATAGAAGTTTATGCAATCCACTTTGTTTCACTACCGCTAAATACACTTATTAGCTCATTTTACAACTGTTGGCCGTTTCACCAGGATCGGCCATGATGCCTGGATGTGTGCGTGTGCGTGTGCGTGTGAGTGTTCGTGTGCGTGTGCGTATGTGTGTGTGTGTGTGTGTGTGTGTGTGTGTGCTTGTGTGTGCTTGTGTGTGTGTGTGTGTGTGTGTGTGTGTGTGTGCGTGTGCCTGTGCGTGCGCGTGCACATGTGCGTGTGCAAACCATAAAACCAAAAATAACTGGTCAATACGGTAATTAATTATTCAATTTAAAATCAAATATATGTCACAACACAAAAATAAACAAAACGCGATCAAATATTTATAAAGGACCTATAATTTAATAAACGTCAAAATAGGGCTCGTAACCTCTAAATGCGAAAAGTCCACAGCTAAATTCCAAAACAAACAAAGAAACGTGCTTACATATTTGTCTTATATCAGGTAAAATGGTGAATTTACCCGGTAAGTCTATTCCTGTAAATCTTTAAAATAATTGCTAATCGGTACGATCTTTTTACTTTATAATATCTTAAAACTTATGTTCAAATGAAGTTTGTGGTAATGATATGTAATTAGGTCAAACATTGCGCTTTTTTGACCTTGGTATTGTGGCAACCTTGGAATTGTGGGGCCTTGGAAATGTGGTGTGTTCTAGAAGTCTCCAATCTTACCTACTTATCAACTAGATCAAAATAACTAAATTGCTTAATAAAGAATTCTCTTAAATTGTTACGTTAAAGTTTGTACTAAAGAATTGAAAAATAATCGAACGTCGTCCCTTTTAAAATTGAATAAACCGCAAAATTCTCATAAAATAAATAAACTATTCGGTAAACAAAGTACCTAATCTTTTAAATTTTGAACATTCGTAAATATTAATAAAGCAGCAGAAAAGGAATTAAGTCACAAAAATGTTACACATTGTAGCGAAAATAATTACCAGTTCATTAACACCACTCGTATATTATGATAAAATTACACATAAATATAATCAACAGTTAATGTGTTGATACAAAAGGTAAAGAAAAACACTCAATTTCATACATCTAATGAATAACCGGGATTCATACTTGCAAGCTCAGATTCCTAAAATAATATACTATATCTTAATTTTACACAATACCACAGTAACTCTTATTAACGCCGATTACAAAAATTCGACAAGTTCGGCAATTCGTACATTTATACAGAAAATTCAGAATGAAATATAAATAACACACCACATGATATAATTAAATTCATGGAAGGATACGCTTTATAAAACTGAATTGAACAGCTGAAAGCTACTAGTAAAATTTAGACAAAAGGCATATTCATACGTATATATATATATATATATATATATATACTGGGCGATAATCCGTGCACTAAGAAGAGCCAGAATTGACCAACGATATATTGACTTACTGACAAACATATCCAACAAGGCAACAATGAATACTTCACGAAACAACAAATAAAATCAATATTCAACGAGGTGCCAGACAAGGTGATATAATATCACCGAAATTATTCACTCTAGTGCTTGAAGATGTACTTAAGAACTTACAGTGGGATAACCAGGGTGTAAAGATACAAGGTGAACAGATTACGAACCTAGGATTTTCCGACGACGTCGTAATATTTGCACAGGATGAAAACGAAATCAGGACAATGTTACTAGAACTGAAAACCGAAGCATAAAAAGTTGGACGGACAAAACACTGAAATAAAGAGACGAATAAGATTAAGTTGGGCGGTATACGGGAAGGTAAGCTACGTTATGAATATGAATCTACCAACAAAATGAAAAGCGAAGATTTACAATGACACAACATACGGATGCGAAGTCCGGGTACTAACAAAAGTAACACTAAACAAAATACAAATACAGCAAAGAACAATTGAAATAATAATTTTAAAAGTATCAGTTAGAGACCACAAAACGAATACATGGTTAAGACAAAGAATCAAGGTTAATGGCATAAAGCATCGGATATTATCGTTAAAGTGCCAATGGGCAGGCCACGTTGCACGCCATAGTGAGAACTGGAGCGGTAAAACTACCCTGGAAACAACAACGCAGAGTAGGAAGACCTCCGCAACGATGGTACAACGATTTTAAAAGATACGCTGGACTTAACCGGTATCAGAGAACACAGGATCGAACAAAATGGTATGATATGAAAGAGGCCTACATCCAAAGGATGGAAAACCGCTGCAGAAGAAGAGATCTTGGAAAAGATTCAATTGAGGTATTAAAACTTATCACTACTTTAGATATTGATTCTAACCGCAGCATTGCCTTAGGAATCTTGTTGACCTTGCCAGTAAGTGTGGCCATGGGGAGAAAGGATCTTTTCTAAATTGAAAATAACTAAAAAAATGTACGTTCCACAACCACCCAAAATCCACCAAACGATTTGGCTACATTAGTTAAAAGAGAGAATTAATCTTAAAAATATTATTCAGAAGTTTTTGCTGAATTAAAAGTAAGAAAAAACAACACTTTTGGTTTTCTAGGCGGTTTTGCTGTTATTTTTTACACGATTGTATTATTGTATGTAGTTTGGTTAATGTATGTCACGTTCTTTAATAGATTAATAGATAACTTACTGTACCTACTCTTATCTTATAGTACTATTATTACTGTTCGTGTTCAATGTAAACAGTACTCAGTACCTAAATATACAAAATTTAGTTATCTTATGCTTAGCCTCCTTTCTTTATAGTATAAAAACAGTTGAAATTTTTTATTCCTGGGTGATTTTTATTGTGAGGGGGAAGGGGCACGTTTTTGCACCGGGCGACAAAACTGCTAGCGTCGGCTCTGGTAGAAATCTTATTTGTTATAATTATGACCATTTCTTAATTTTTGAAAACTTCAATATACCCAGTTGCGTTTATTAAGAAATTAATGATACAATATAGTGAACGATTTGTTGACTGTACTTGATTTAAAACAGTATAATACTGTAGTTATTGTAAACGAACGGTTGTTAGATAGTTTTAAGCAACATACATTGCGTTCTTAGGCATGATGATTGCCCATTTGTAATTGAGGGTTCAAATCATCCTGCATTATTCATAACCCCGTACTTGCATGCATCCATGACCAGATTTCCAGTTAGCACTGATACTCAAAAGTCTTATAATTTTAGCAAATGTGATATTCTTGGTTTATACGCTGTCCTTTCACAGGTTAATTGGACCTTTTTGTACACTTATTCTAACGTTAACTCTGCATGTACTAAGTTTTACACTCTACTGTACAGTATATGTGATAGATTTGTTCATTTGCATCGTAACAGTAAATGACAATATCCAAAATGGTTTACGAATCTGATAATTAACCATATTCGCTTAAAAGTTATGCATTTAAAAATTTTACTAAGTATAGACGTGCAAGTGTTTTACACGAATTCAAACTATTACGGAAGTTAATCAAAATAGAAATTCGAGGAGCTTACAAGAAATACTTAATTAGTACAGAAAGCCTATTAACTGAACATTCTAAACAATTTTGGTCATTGATTAGATAGATAAAAGGTAGCACAAGGATACCCGGTTCAATGGAGTGCGAGGGGCGCTTTATTGCAACTCCTAATGAATACATTTAAGACACATTTCTATCAAGTATCGTCCGTACTCAGATATGATAAACCACACTTCCGAATTTAACAATTTACCATGTACTCTTTTACAATCTGTCACTATAGAATTCAGTTCCATCGTTTCTAGTTAAAGATTGTGCCAATTCCTTTGCTGAACCATTGTCTATAATTTTTAATTTGGCACTAAAGACCCATTGCTACCCACATATATGGAACATAGCTAGAACCTGTCCAGTTCTAAAATCAGGTGATCCATCTAATATATCGAACTACAGACTAATGAGCATTCTTTCATCTTTCTCTAAGATTTTTGAAATAATTCCGTTCAACTTAATTTATAAATCAGTCAAAAATTATATTTCTGACTATCAATATGGTTTCATACAATGAAGGTCAACATTAACCAATCCCTCTTATTTTTCTGAATATACGACACGTGTGTTAGATAATCACAGTCAGGTCGATGTTATATACACTGACTTCTGCAAAGCGTTTGATACTATTGATCAGAATCTACCGATTAATAAACTAAACAATTTCGGTTTTAGTGAATCTTTAACACGATTATTTTCATCTTATCTATTGAACTGCTCCCACTATGTTTACTACAACAGCTACCGATCGGACCACTTCATTGCGACGTCAGGGGTCTAACCTAGGCCCACTTCTATTCGTTACATTTATCAATGATATTACTACTGCAATTTCATGTAAGTGCTTGTTATTTGCAGATGACATGAAAATATTTTCTCAAACCTCCTCTTTAGATGATTGTTTGAATCTACAACAACAATTAAGCCCTATTGATAGTTAGTGCTCAGTAAACAAATTAGAACTGAATATCTACAAATGCAACATTCTAACTTTTTCTCTAAAGCGTAATATAGTTTCTCACGACTATTCCATCAACTCTTTTCCTTTTCATCGTATTACAACCAAGAAAGATTTAGGTATTGTGTTTGATCAGAATTCTCGTATCAGATTCACTCCATATGTGCGTTATCTTCTAAAGCACTAGGTTTTCATATTTGTAATAGTAAATGGTTCAAAAATATTAACACAATGTTTTCATTATATTTCACTCTGGTGAGACCTAAGTTGGAGTACTGTGATCTTATCTGGCACTCAATTTACAACAATCATATAAATTCTATTGAACGAATTCAAAAGAAGTTTTTAAAATTCGTATCGGTTAGGCTAGATGGAATATGCCCAAACAGAGGATATCCAAATGAGCAACTACTTTCTCGTTTCAACTTGCCGTCCTTAGAAGCAAGGTGCATTAGTAACAGTCTCAAGTTTTTGCATAAACTTTTTAATAATCCTATCTCTTTTTGATTTTTCTACTCCTTTTCGTTCTTTCTGTAACTTTTGTCATCCCTACTCCTAAAACTACCTAAACGACAGCAGGAGAAAGTATACCTCCCATAAACGCAGCCTTGAAGATGTGTCGTTTATCAGATACAGGTCGTTAAAGAAAAAAAAATTTTTTCGTTTTTTGCCCGTAACTCCTAAGATATTAAAGGTACATAAATGAAATTCGGTTTACTTATAACACATAAGGAACGACGTGTCGTGCAACGTATGAGGTAATTCTTAAATATGTTAGAGGCGTAGATATAGGGGTCATTTGAAGTATTTAACCCTGTCACTGACTTAAAATTAATTCCAGTGGTAGTTTTTGAATATCTAAAGTCTTTTACAGGAAGCATTTTTACCTTGTGTGAAGCTCTAAAGTAAGTAATTTTCGGGAAAATTGGAATATTATGAAAAGATACATATCTTGTTCCCGGCGTTTTGAAACTTTTCGAATAAACATAAATAATTTTGAATATTTAGCCGATTTGCATCTCATTTAGGGTGAAGCTAATTGCAATGGCCATGAAGCTGTGCGTTTGGATACAGAACGGTTTCGTAATCGTCAACCTCCATACCATTCAACTTTTGAAAGAATTAATCGTCAATTAAGAGGATATGGTTCGTTGAAATGTCCTCGTGATGCTGGTCGTCCGAAAACAATTCGCACGGTAGCTCTTGAAGATGCAATTTTGATCCGAATTAATAATCAACCCAATACCAGCATTCGTGTATTCGTGCATTGGCTAATTTCCTGAATGCTAGTAAATCAACTGTCTGGAGAGCTGTGAGTGAGGAATTACTTTACCCATGTCACATGCAGAAGGTTCTAGCAATGACTCCAGCAGATTATCCTCATCATCCGGATGTTTCCAATTGGCATATTAAAAAAAATCGAAATGAACCTGATTTTCTTCGAAACATTTTGTTTACAGATGAGGCACGTTTTACCAAAGATGGTAATTTCAATAGTTGCAACAGCCAAGACTAAATGGTAGTTATCATTTGCATTTTCTAAGAACAATTTTACCTGAGTACTTTGACGGTTTACCTTTAAACGTTCGCCACAATATGTGGTTTCAACATGATGGCGCACTTGCTCATTTTTATAGGAATGTTCGATGCCATTTGGACCAATTCTTTCCAAATCGATGGATTGGTAGAGGAGGTTTTGTGGCTTGACCTGCTCAGTCTCCAGATCTCAATCCTCTGGGCTTCTTTTTATGGGGACATGTTAAATGATTGGTATATGAAATACCAGTACTAAACCAAGAAGATCTTCTGGCAAAGGTGATAGCAGCATTTGTAGAAATTAGAGATAACCCTGAAATGCTTCGAAGAGTGTACCGGTCCATGATTCGTCGAGCTCATTTATGCATTGAACAAAATGGAGCGCATTTTAAGAATCTATTGTAATAATTATTTTTAAATAAAAATTATTCCTCATATTATCTTAAGTTATTGATATGAATTAAAAATAGATTGGCTCTTTAGGTGCATCATCTTATAATATTCCAATTTTCCCGAAAACTACTTACTTTAGAGGTTTACACAAGGTAAGCATTTTTTGTGTAAAAGACTTTAGATATTCAAAACTGGATGCTAGGATGTATACCATTTATAAAAACCAAAAATTCATGCAGTGCCTCTTCTCCATGTCTCCAAATAACAAGAGTGTCATCTACATATGTATACCAAACTGAAGGTTTTTTAGGTGCACTTTGTAAAGCCAATGTTTTAAATTTTTCCATGTAAAAATTAGCTGTAACAAGACTAAGGGGACTATCCATTGCTACACCATCAATCTGTTCATAATAATTTTAATAGACAAGAAGAAAATCTCCGTTTAAATAGGTTTTGGCCTCTCATAATTAAAAAAAGACATAATGATACGTCTTGGTGTTTGTTTTAATTTTGACTTTTGGTATCTCTAGGAGGTTTTTTGCTGTGTTTTTCCTAGTGAAGTAAATGCTTTACCAATTATATGTTAAATTACCTCAGCACTGTAATTTAACATAAGTAGGTGAAATTAAAATTAAAATTGAAAAAATAATATAAAATGTTCTGCATTATGCTTTAAGTTTGTCACAACTTTACACTTACATCATAACTTGATTAAATTTTGTTAAATTTGTTTTTTGGTTGACATTTTTCACTCTTAGCCTTCAACCGTTAGAGGGTGTTCTGATTTGTCATATTTAAGACAGTTTAGCAATATTTAATTTTTAATTATCTAGTTATTCTTTACTAAAATTGAATTCTATGGATGGCTTTATACGTTTCTCAAACTGTTTTATTAATAGCAGGCTTATGTTTATGTTTTAATTTTTCAACTTTCACAAAATTGCTTCAACATCTTTAACAATTTTACTACCTACTGACAAAGATAACTGAAAGTGTTTAGATTGTATAACTTTAATATACAAATACACCTTTAAAAAACCTAAAAAAGATAAGTATTTTATTATGTGTAATAACGGTGAAAGCTTGCATTTTCATATTTTCATAAGATATCAACATCAACTTAATTAATAACTAAACAATAAAATAATTCTCTACACCAACACCTAAAAATAAGTTGAACAGGTAAACATAAACGAATAAAACCATATATTCAAATTAAATGTTCAAAATGCTGACCACGCCTAGCTAAACACTTTGCAATTCGCTCGGTAAACGAAAGATTCACTCGCAACAACATTAGAGACGAAATGGATTGAAACGCGTCTCTAATTCTATTTTTCATATCTTCGATTGTGGTGGGAGGATGTTGGTAAACTTTTTCTTTAACGTAGCCCAAAGGAAGAAATCAAAGGGCGTAAGATCCGGTGATCTGGCTGGCCAGTTTTGCGCACCACCTCGTCCTACCCACCTCATCGGATAATTTCTATCGAGATATTGCCTAACGTTGGTTGCATAGTGTGGAGGAGCGCCATCCAGTTGAAACCACATCGTACGAATATTATCTACCTATTTTCCAAAAGCTCGGGTAAAGCATTTTCCAAAACCTATAAATGTCTTTCCCCAGTAAGACTCCATGGAAGAAAAAAGGACCAATCACATTAAAATTGATTTTATACCATCCCACACATTAACTGACCATCGATGCTAGTGATCAACAACTCTTAAGATGTGTGTATTAATATTACCATTATTGTGAAAAGTTGTCTCATCCGTAAATAGAATGTTATTAACAAAATTGGGTTCTTCATTGACTTTAGTAGTTACCCATTGGCAGAAAGATTCACGATTTTGAAAATCTATTTCACTTAAAGCTTGATGTTGCTCGATATGATAAGGATGCAATTTGTTTTTTTTAATAAAGCTTCGAACTGTATTTCTATTTAGGTCTAGGTGTGTACTTAGCTCTCAATTTTGTCACAAATCTGTCATTTTTCAATATTTTTTCATGAAATTTGGGATTTACCCATATGTGAGGTTACTGAATCCAGTGGTGTAGTTAAAATTTCAATTAAAAAATCGCTAATCGAATTTGTCCATTTTCGACATTGAAAATAAATCATAGAAAGCCTTGAAAATTGAAATTTATTTCTAAATTTTTGTCATAAAGTGGAGTTTTCGATGGTTTATCATTTAAAAAAAAAAGCGTTAACATAGGATTATAAATACATTTTTTACAGAGAGGTTTCCATTTGAAATGGGTCACACTGTATTAAAAAAATTCTTTTAATCTGAAAACAGAAAAATTATGTTACAAATAAATAATATCCTCGTTTCTTCCCAAATTTTAATTAGTATTAATTAATTTCATTATGACATATCTAATCAATATTACTTCAGTTTTATATTTTTCATCATAAAACAACCCAACGCCACTGGAATCTGCCAAACATGTTGATTTATTCCTTCGCTTCGTTTCTGGACAGATTATAGCTCAAAGGTGATGGGCGAACACATAAACCTTGAATTATATAAGCTAGAGAGTACTGCAACCATTTGAATATATAGAAACCCTACGCACACAAATCTGAAAAGTTTTAGACATAAACGTAAGAAGTTACTTTTAGGGTAAAATTTATTTTATCCTCAGTGGCATAACTTGAATGCTATCTAAGTTCTGTAATCGACTGGTCGTTTATTACGTAAAGTTGTTTCTTTAGGTTTTCACAGATTACGAAATGAAACTAAATGCGTTCAAGTGACTCAATTTTTCTTTATTATTGCAATGAACGTTGAGTGATTGCACAAATCGATTCGTACTTATATCAGGGTTTTAATTATACCAACAGTGCCTATTGAATCACGAAAACAAATTTTAACTTAAATATAAGACTAGCCATTAGATGTAATAGAACCAGGATTTAGAGAATTTATGCACCCTTCCGTATAATGTGCGCTTAAAATATCAAAGATTGGGGCGGTAGTTATTCAACACGCCTAGTTATTTTGCTAGCTGAATAAAATTAAATTAATTATTAATACTAGGGTCATAATTATATTCAGATCGTGTATTTGTGTATATTTCTCTTTGTATAAGAATTACACTTTGGTATTCATTTAAATTTACGTTAAACAAACAATTTTCTGTTCAACATTATTTAAATTGTACAATTTGCAATTCATATTTTACTCTTATTTGCATGCAGATTAACCAGATAGCGCTTTGAGCGCCAAATTTGAGGAGCGCAAATTTTCCTGTATGTTTTTAAATTATTTAATTTTCATATTTCATAGAATAGTAAACACCTCACAAAAAAATTTAAGATAATAAAGTTGTGGATGAGCGTGAGCGATATTTTTATTTTGGTGTTATCAGTTTTTGCAAACGGTTGACTTCTGTACTTGTATACATTTAGTAAAAACCGAGCGGGGCTTAATTCAGACAGCGTGCCAAAAAGAACTTAGAAAAAAAGAAAATCCACTGTAAATACACCAACTTTAGATAGATGTTTCAATTTCACTACTCCATTATCACATCATTAGCCTATGCCTGCTGAGATCTCCAGTTCCGCTTCCACTTCTACTTCTATTGTAGAAAATAATCTTTTAGAGCTACAATATGCAATAATGTAACGGATTCAAATGAATGTGAAAATAATGACACCGAGGAAGAGCATCAACCTATTAAACCTGTGAAAGAAATCAATCCCGATGCTAACCAAAATTTAGAAGAGGACGATTCATTGTAAGTATTTTTGATGCTTCCAACAGACGATCCCACAGATCTTTATTTTATCAATAGAAGTACCGTCACTATTACTTCAGATTTTGTTAACAATTTTAACCCGTGCTACTCATGATTTGTAATTTAAAATGCGATTACATCAAGATTCTATTTGAGGCAGACTTAAAACGCGATTTGCCATATTTTCCTAGAGTTTGGATTAGATACGTGAATTATGTGTTTGCCATCCTTAATACTAAAATTTGTAGCGTTGAAAACTTTGTAGAAACTTAAAATTCTTAGTTTCCGACAAACAAAGTTACCTGTGATATAGAGGCAAATGGCAGTCTCCCGTTCCTTGATAGTCTGGTAACAAGAAATGGTAGTAAACTAGATATAGATATTTATCGTAAGGAAACCAGCACTAAAAGATTCATAACCACTGGCCCAAATCACTGTAGATAGCACAAACTCCCGGCTTTTCACTTTTTCGTTCATAGATTGCTTAATTTTCCTCTTTCAGTTCAAAATTATAATAAAGAATTGTGTACTATTAAAGAAATTGCTGTATACAATGGGTTTTCAGATGAAGTGGTTCCAGTTAGGAAACAAACACATAGGATGAGGGTTAAGAACGTAACTACATTAGATAACTCTAGAGAACAAATAGAAACAAAGTATGTAAAGTTACCAAACTATTCTACTTATACAAAAGTCTATCTAAAATTTTTTCCAAAATTTATTTGAAAACAGTCGCTACTTCAGATAATAGTTTCCAAAAGTTAAAGTGGATAAGCAGGATAGGTCGGGAATTTATAAAATTAATTGTAAAAGTTGTGAACAAATAGATGTGGGGCACACTAAACGACATATCAAAATTCGCTTTAAAGAACATTTAGCTCATATAAAGTACAAACGTTTGGAACAAGTCTGCCGTAGTCCTACATATTTTTGATAAAAATGATGTAGTAGATAAGGTATCCTTAACCAAACATATTAGTAATAAGGACGAACTTGATTGTTATGAAAGTAAAACAAGACCTTTAGGCTACTCAGAACTCTCATAACTTTCATTTTCACCAGATAAGCAACGAAGCGTTACTCGCTGATGCAATATTAGAAATTTTCTTTAGTTCGCCCTAGTCGACCGCTGATGATGGTAGCGTAGCTAGTGAAACGCGTTCGGTGTTTTTTAATTTTGTGTGGTACGTGGGTGTATTTTCTTTGTTACAGATCCTACCACAGTTCCAGTGTTCCAGAATTTTCATTCTGTAAAATTCGGTTTGTGACAGAATCTTTGCAAAAAGATTATTAGCGCTTTACTACAATCATGTTCTTAAGGTTCTGAATATTTAAAAAAAAAATGTAGGTTTTGGGGAGTGTTTGAAGTTGAGACATTAAAAGAATCGTTTTAAATAATTTCATTTTGCGCAAAAATTGTTAAACTAACTTTTTAGACGTATTTTCTTTATCTACACTCAAATTTTCGTCTTCACTTAATTATTTGTCCTAAACACCCTAAAAAGTTGGTTATTCCTTTAGCAAAAATAGCAATTAATCTATATGAATTTCATTTATTATTATTATTATTACATATATATATATATATATATATATATATATATATATATATATATGTAATTTGCAACTTGCTGGCGCAAGGTATTAGTGAGGGTGGCCTAGCAATACGCGGATATAGTGATACAATTAGCAACGTGCCGAATGGAAAAGACTTTAGCGTAATAGACCTTTCCTGGCGACCCTAACTGAAGATTTCACAACACTGGTAAAGGTATTCCTTCCAATCTCAACACCTGATATCAGCCACGTGGACGAACTCTTGTTTTGAGGTACGTCATTGAAATTGGGTCTCTAGTGGAGCAATTCCTAATATTTTTGCTGTTGTTTGCTTGTTAATGTTCTTATTGCCTTTTTGAACAAAATGATTTTGTTGAAAACTACCATGAACAGAGATATAACGACGCTGTCAATATGTCCTCACAGTACACCACTGCGCAATCCAGAATGCGAAAACTTAATCCGTTGGCTACGTATGTACCTTGTACTCCGCATTCTCTAAATGTAGTGAGTAAACCGGCAGTAGGTCTGCGTATGTGCCATCACGTTTTTTGGACTAAGCTCTATAACTTCTTCTCTTTCTCTACAGATAGATAAGTAATTGTCAACAGTAAATAGTAAGTTAACAACATAAACACTGCCATCTACACGCTGAAGTGCTAGTGTGCAGGTTTCTAAGGCTTTAATCACTTCTTACAAAGAAGAAATGAATGTTCTTCTGGAAATGTCTGGAATCGATGGTGAAAAATCTTATCCGAGATTGGAAACTAAAACTATATATGAAAAATCAAGTCCTATTAAAACAACTTTTCCAAATGTATGGAAAATAGCACGAATTTGTCCAATTCTAAAATCTGGAGATCACACACTCATTACTAATTATCGACCCATCAGTATTCTTTCAAATTTTGCGAAAGTATTTGAAATCACCTTGCATTCCATAATTTATCCACAAGTCCGCAACTATATTTCTTGGTGGCAACATGGTTTTATGGCACGCTCAGTAATCTGATGTATTTCATTCACTCAATATACGGCTAAAGTAATTGATAACCCAGGTCAAGTAGATACAATTTATACGCACTTCACAAAAGCATTTGACCAAATACACCACAGCATTGTCATTTCAAAACTAAAAACGAGCTATTGTTAAAGTTTTTCACGTCATATTTGAAGTGCCGGACCCAGTATGTGTCTTTTAACAATCACCGTTGTAGTGATTTCGTTGCTCCTTCTGGTATTCCACAGGGATCTAACCTGGGCCCTTTACTTTTTCTTATATTTGTTAACGATCTACCATCTAGTCTGTCCGCTGAAAAATTGTTATGTGCAGACGAACTAAAAATCTTCTGTTCAGTAAAGACTATTGACGACTGTAAACAGCTGCAATTGCAAATTGACAATATACAAAGTTGGTGTGCTAAAAATAGTCTACATGTTAATCCTGCAAAGTGTAAGGAATTAACATCCTCAAAAAAAAATTCTATAAAATACCCGTATATGTGTGAATATCGTCTTCTTACCCGCTACAATGAGGTTACTGATTTAGGTATAACGTTTGATCACAAATTTAGCTTCAGTAAACATATTCATAATATATGCATGTCTGGTTTGAGAATGGCAGGTTTCATATCTAGGAATTGCAAAGATTTAAAAAATATTTCTGCACTATAGTCGCTATATTTTGCACTCGTGCGTTCCAAGTTAGAATACTGCACATTAATTTGGTACCTTATTATGATAACCATAAAACTATGTTAGAAACCGTTCAAAGAAAATTTTTGAAATTCTTGTTCTTTAAGTCGAGGGTGCATATCCTGTAATTGGCTACGATAATGATCTACTCTTATCTAAGTTCGACATTCAGGCTCTAGAGCTCAGAAGGATACAAATCACTGTTATCTTTTGGTATAAGTTGTTACACAATCAAATTGACTCTCCCGTTTTATTGTCCATACCTAGATTTTTTTGTGTCTCAGCGTTTTTGTCGTAACCCTACTACATTTTATTGCCGAACTGCCTTAACTAATGTGTTATGTAAGTCACCCATCTTTGTTATGTGCACCAATTTCAACCAAATATAATCAGAATGTGATATTAATAGCTCTTCTATTACCTTTCTGAAAAGTACTATTCAAGTCCAGGCGTAAGATGCATTATTAGTTATTGTACTTGTCCATATATGTCTATGCCATATATATATATATATATATATATATATATATATATATATATATATATCTTTAGTTTATTTCTGTATAGTTAATAGTGTAATTTTTAACACTTGGTCATTATTAGATGTTCACTAAATGGTATTAATACTTACATACTTTGTAATAGTTAGTTTATGTTATATATGGTCCTGTAAATGGAATTATTCTGTTGGGCAATAAATAAATAAATAAACTGTAATGGTCTGACTTTTGGTCAAAAGCCGAGAATTGGTTTATATAGTTACTAAATTTCGTTCCACATTATGGAAATATATGAATTCAATTAGAAATGACCGATTTGTTTAAAAACAAAGCATAGTAATTCGTATATAAGTATGCCATGAACTGAAAGCTTAAAAGAAAAGGTCACTTCGATGAAATGGTAACGAATTTATCATTGATACCAACGCAAGTTTCGAATTGATGTATTTATCTAATTAGTCGGAAACGATCAAATTAAAACACAAAAGGCTTATGAAATTGTTAATCGAGGATTCGGCTTCTTCTCTAATTACATTCTTTGAGCGATGATGAAATTAGAACTCGTTATTCAGAACTAACCAAACTATACAGAGTGATTTGACTGGAGATCCAATCATACAGTTCAAATAAACTCGACTTGGAGACAATGCTGTGATAAGTTGCTGTGGAGAAAATGTACTTTTCTGTGCTGATAAAGGCTGTCACTAGATCTAATCGCATACAGGTATTATTGTCATAAACATTCTAATAGGTCCGAAAATATGCAAAATAAATTAGGCAAAATGGCCTATTTATTTCGACACACACATCTTCCTAAATACGTGTAAATAATCCAAAGCTAGCAAACAACTCAAATAAATTACACAAGCATATAAGCTTCCCAATAGTCAAACAAAACAACCCAAACCGAAAAACGCAATAATAAAACTAGCCAACAAACAAACACACTAACAGACAAGACACGCAGACAAGCAAACCACAGAAACTAATCAATTGAAACAAGATACCCAACAATTAAACAAGAGCAATCATAAACCAAGGGTCTAGCAAACAAAGCAAACTAACCATTAAACAGAATACTCACACATAGAAATACATGCAAACAAACCACAGATACTACACAAACAAGCTAGTCAACAATCGAATAAAGCAACCCAAAGTAAACAAACACTAACACTAACAAACACATAAAACACGCAAAAACATGAACATTTAAACTAATCATGCAAACAATATAAACAAACTGTAGAAACTAAACAAACTAGTTAGTAAACACCAACTCAAATAAGAAAACAAACATCACAATCACCCAATACATGCCAAATCGAGTAAACAAGACAAAAAATTACACAACACATAAGTTCCCCAACATTCGAACAAAACAACTCAAATCCTAGAAACATGAAAACAGGCAAACCAGCCAAAAAACCAATGAAAACAACTCAAACACAAAGAAGCTTGATAATATTCAAACTTCATTTTTAGTGAATGAGCTTTTACAAAAAAAACAGTAAACTAGAGACCATAAATAAAAATCGATCTCAAAATTCCGGTAAACTACTAACGCGAATTTCACCAAAAGCTGAAGAAGACATTTTTGTGCAAAATGTGTAAAATAACTAACAAACAACCAA
Organism: Vesta saturnalis; assembly: GCA_036346205.1. Classification (NCBI taxonomy): domain Eukaryota; kingdom Metazoa; phylum Arthropoda; class Insecta; order Coleoptera; family Lampyridae; genus Vesta; species Vesta saturnalis. The sequence goes on from JARFJB010001043.1 coordinate 2,448,543, forward strand.
ACTAGCCACTAAGGGTATACCCAAATACCCAAGATACGCATTACAGTAAAACATTATTATACACAACCGTGAAAACACGCATACAAAACATAAACAACCAAAAACACAAAGCAGGCAAAATACTTAAAAGCACAATCGCGCAGATACAAACACGTGAACAAGGAAAACTGTAGGTTTACAAGTAGATGATTCGTTAAAGGATACGATTGAGACCAGATGTTTAAATACGCAAGGCAATACGAATGTTCTGTAGGGGCCTAGAGACCTTGAGATAATCTTTCATCCAGCCAGAGATTTATCATTCCAAACCGAACTGAAAGTTAAACTACACACTATAACGAGTTTTCGCCACAGAAAATGGAAGATGCACAGTACTATGCTGACACGTTCTGCAATTGCCGCCCAAGGTGCCCTTGTTCCACTTTTATTCAGAAAAAATTTTATACAATTTCAAATAAAATCAGAAGTATATTTGGTAATATAAATTTGAATACAAACTATAAAGCGAAAGACTCGTTTTCCTTCTTAATTAAAATTACTAACTAAATGTCAGTAATTCTTAAAACCCATGAACTGCAATAAAATTATTTTTTTCTTTTTTAGTAAATAAGTTTTTATAGAAGAACGCAGTAAATGAAAAAGCATAAATAACAGAAAATGCACTATTTCAATTAGTTGTATTATGTATGATTATTTGATGACTGTACAACTTAAAATTCCGCTAAACTAATAACTCAATTTTCACCAAACGTTGAAGAAGAATTTTCTAATTGCTGTTTGGTGCAACATTTGTACATTTGTATATTTCAACCTCCTTGTATCTACCATTCTTTTACTTTTCCTTAAGCCTCTTCTATGTATTTTGCAGCTACAGGTGAACTTTTCACCCACCATGACGCCTCAATTCAGAAAGTCTTTACCTATATATGCCAAAGGGTTCTTGAAAGCAATGTCGTGTATATTTCTATCCAACTTAAAACGATGAAGTAGATTTTCGGAATAGCTCCAACCCTCGACTGAATGCATGCATGCACTGCAAACAATTATTCTTAATGTTGGCTCAATAATTACCGCGCGTAATAAAGAAGAGTGAAATAAATGTAAACAGAGCTCTATTCATATGATTTAGAGGAATGATCGTCATTGTAATTAGCATTATAGCAAATACCAGAGATACATTAAATTAAAGTGATTCAGAAATAACGTCCCAACATTTTCGTTTCATTAAAGGTGTTTTGCACGCTTGTAGTTTCCATTAGCGTAGCAGAACGGTATTTTCCTCAGTTTGCGCAACATTAAAATATATTTACGGAGTAATAACAACGGAACGTGCAAAATGTTTAGACTTCGTTTTATTATTAATTAATGGATAACTGCGTTTAGTTTTGGCCCGATTTGTTAATTTACGATCCATACACTTTTATTTAATTTTGTTTAATTTCGCGTAACTTTTAATTGACTAAATATACTATCGTACATACAGAAATAGTAGAAATATCGAATGTTAAAATTAATATGTAGGTAACATTCCACCTGTTCTTAATTACAAAATGGCAAGTGTTATAATAAATACTAAACAACTTTTAATCTCGTGCTTGAAGGGTTAAAACATTATTTTGCTTATTTTGACACTGTTACGTATAGTCTCATACATGAGACTAAGAATTAAGTAGTCTTGATTGTAAATCAGAATAAACATGTGTTGCATATTAAGGACCAGTTGTATACGTATGATTACTTAACTGGCAGATTTAGGAATTATCATTGGCAAATCATTTAATTTTAAGCAATAAAACTCCTTACATGTGTCAGTTAACTAATTTGAAGTTTAAACCATACTGTCCCTAAGTTTGTAATTAACAAATGAAGATTAATTAGTAATAATTAATAACCAATCTAATAATTAAATGTCGATAGCGATGAATTATTTTGCAATGTTGAACTAGTAATATATGACATCACTTTCTTTGAGAGAATTAAAATTATCACTGTTGCAGAATGTATAACTGTGAGTTCTTGAAAATAAACACAGGTCTGGAACAGTTCCTATCCATTATCTTTGATCAAGTTGTTAGGCTGTTTCAGAATCCCAATAGCTTTTCGAATCTTCCTTGTGTTTAAGGCATGTTCAGCAATTGCTGATTTAGTAGGATGAAGTAAGCGTAAGTGTCTTTTGTGTTCTGTTGACCCGGTGTTTATGCATATTCCAGTTTCACCAATGTAGACTTTACCACAAGAGCCTCGAAAAGGGGCGTTTAGGCGTGCTCCGTTAGGTGCGCGCTTTTAGATGACGAGTCATTAGGCGCGGGCTTTTTTAAGCGCGCGAACTTTTAGGCGCCGGAACATTAGGCGCGGGTAGAATTAGGCACCATGTGGATACATTTCAGCATAGTGTGGACATACACTTTACCTCTTGAAATAGCAAAATATGAGCGGTTTTTCAATAGTTTTATTTATCTCGAGATGTATTTATGTATGTATGTATGTATGTATGTATGTTTGTATGTATGTACGTATGTATGTATGTAGGTACGTACGTACGTATGTATGTATGTATGTATGTATGTATGTGTGATACAGGTTTTAATATAAAAACTAAGGCATGTAACCCACAAACTGCATTCTTTATTGGGAAAACTAAAAATGCATGGAATACAATAAGGTACTTATAAATTGAAGACATTATTTGCATTTACTATTAAGGGTCCATTTGGTAATTATGAGCAAGACCTCTAAGATAATCAAGAATATTTCTATTTCTAAAATCTTGAACAATATTCTTAATAGGTTCTCTTTACAAAACTTGTGTCTATATGATATTAACCGTATGGAACTTTTGGAGCATATTTCAGTGCATACCTGTATATCCCCATACGCTCTACAGAGTTCAGCTTTTATTAAAAAATTTTAAGGGGCATGTTTTATTGCATATAGCGTGTCCAAGAATGGAATTGACGCGAGGGAAAAACCTTTATATTTGATTTTATAGCATAAAGTCTTTTTTATAAAAATTTTTGCTAATTCTAAAGGTGCTATTCGCATATGAAACTATTTAAGTGCCTAACTGTACTCGCGCCTAATGTTCCGGAGCGTAAAAGTTCGCGCGCCTAAAAGGACCCGCGCCTAATGAATCGGTGCCTAAAAACGCGCGCCTAATGATGCGTGCCTAAAGAGTCGCGCCTAAACACCACATGCATGTTATGATATTTGGTCTTTGGTAGAACTCAGAAGGTATCGAATTTTAACGCTGCTTGTGTAATATTTTACCAATTTTATTCGTTGTGTTTGCAAGAAAGTTAAAATGGCGAACTTATTTGAAGTTGTAGATTTATCACAGGTAGGCATAGTTTGTCTCGGTTGAAATGCTTTTCAATTTGTTTGTTGATTATTTATGAAGACCTTTCAAGATGGTTTAATTCAGGTTGTAGTTTATCTGGATGACAAATCTAAGTGACACGATTGTACAAAGTTCGTATCGTACCAAACATTTGTTCTGGATGATGATGTGATGAAGCGTTAATATATTAATCTACATGAGTTGACTTACGATATACGGAATGTGTTAGGCTTCCATCGGTTTTCTTTCAAGTCAGAACATCGAAGAATGGATGACAACTATCTCTTTCATTTTCTATTGTAAATTTAATGTCGGTATGTTGATTGTTTAAGTGGTTTAGGAACACCTATTAATTCTTCTTCCCCAAAAGGTCAGATAGCAACATATCAACATATCTAAGCCAAAGTTTTGGTTTCTTAAGTGCATAATTTAGAGCTTGTTCTTTGAAATGTTCCATAAAATAATTTGAAATCGATAGTGGAAATTGGAGATCCTATAGTCTCTCTATATAACTGTTCAAAACCATTAAATAAGAAGAATGCTGTACTTAAACAATGTTTAAGATAATTTGATCTCCTTATGGTTCAAATGTGGTTTTAATAGTTGTAAAGTGTTATTTATTGGTACTTCATCATTGGGAGTTATTGTTAATTTGCTAATTAATTCAATAAAATGTTCTGAATTCTTTGTAAAGGAGTTGCTCAAACCAATGAAAGATCAAAGTAGAGTGTCACGTATTTAGATAATGCGTAGGTTGTTGAATTTATGGAGCTTACAATTGGTCAAAGTGGAGCATTTGGTTTGAGTATTTTTGGTAATTCATAAAATCTTGTCCTATTGTAGGATCTTGTGGTGTTAGTATCTTAATTATTTCAGCTGTAACTTTGATTCCTTTAAGATTCGTAATTAATAATTATTAGGATTGTGTGATATTCTAGTGTAACCAGAATCGTTTAGTAAACTATTAGCTTTGTTTATGTAATCAGTTTTATCCATTAAAACAGTAGCTTGCTTATCTGGTCGTAAAATTATGACGTCTTTATTGTAACGTGTAAGTGTCTTTTAAGGCTTGATAATAAACATAGTTAAATGAAGTGAAATTGTTCAAAATATTCAAAAGAAATAAGATAAACCAACTAGGTAACCTAACCTTCTTAAAACGATGTAGGTCTAACAACTTAATACCTAATTTCATTAAAATCATACATTATTAACAAACTAACTAATAAAGCGAATCTATCTCTTCTAAAAGACGTCATCCAAGCTACAAGAAGATATCTTGACAAGCTGGATAAAAGAATTTAGCATTGGCATTTTCTTTTATTAGAACAGCTATCAACTGCTGACTGGAGATTTCTTGACAATCTTTTGTATAGAAGATTATAAATATATGAAAATCAAACGAAAACTAGACAGATAAATAAATTTGATTCTCTTAAGAATAAATAACACAACACTACACGTAAACCGTACAGAGACCTTACAAATCGTGCATCTGACAATATTCTAGTTAATCTTAGTACTTGTAATTTATCCGATACTGCTCGCTTTGTTTTGTCTAAAGGGTTGGATATTGCTGTGGCTCCTTCCAAAGTTGTTGTTCACCAATTAACCTTGGCCAATTAACATTAACTCCAGATGATTTGTTAACTAATTTTGACGTAGATTCCATCTTCACAAAAGTACCACTAAATGACACTTTACAACTGTTAGAACGCCATTTCAACTATGAGATCAAATTATTTAAACGTTGTTTATACATCATTCTTCTTAGTTAATGGCGAGTATTATCAACAGTTAGATGGAGTGGCCATGGGATCTCCAATTTCACCATCGATTACAAATCATTCTATGGAACATTTTGAAGAACACACTCTAAATAATGCACTTAAGAAACCAAAACTTCGGCATAGATATATTGATGATATTTTTGCTATATGGACTTTTGTAGAAGAAGAATTAATAGTGTTCTAAACCATTTAAATAATCAACATACCAACATTAAATTTGCAGTAGAAAAAGAAACAGATGGTGCTTATAGATTCCTTGATGTTCTAATTGAACGAAAACCAGATGTAAGCCTAACACATTCGGTATATCGTAAGATAACTCATACAAATTATTATATTAACGCTCCAACACACCATCATCCAGCCCAAAAAAACAGTATTAGAACGCGAAATCTTCTGAATTCTGCGAAAGTCCAAATACCATTACATTCATATGGTATTTACGAAGTACTATGTTTTTGTAGCAAAGTCTACATTGGTAAAACTAGAAGAAGGTAACAGAACACAAAAGGCACTTAACTTTAGTTCGTCCTACTAAATCAGCAATTGCTGAACATTTCCTTAAACACTCTGCACAATATAAAATTTGAAAATACAAGAATTTTGACTAACGATAGGAATTAGTATACAAGGAAGATTCGAGAAGTTATTGAAATTCTGAAACAGCCTAAACAACTTGAACAGTGATAATGGATGTGATCTGTCCGATACCTGGGTGTCTATTTTCAAGAACTAGAAGTTATACAGTCTACAACAGTGACTTAATTTTAATTCACTAATATAGTTATATCTTATCAATATTTGTCAATTCGATATTACCCAAAATAGATAAACAAACCATATTTCCCAAAGAAAGTGTTGTTTAGCATAAGTATTTCCTGTGCATCTAAAGTATTAAATGGCCAGCTTTTTTCGTAAACAATAAAATAGTAGTGCTCACCGAATAGGCCTTCACATTACAATTTACTCCTTGTTTATGTTTATAATTTCATTCAATATCTTTAACAGCTCCTAAATCTCGCAAAGTATGCATTTGTTGAGCTATGTTTACAGGAACTTTTATTCAAATCTTATGACGAGATATCACCCACTGAAATATGGCAATTAAAAAAATTAAATTAAAACACCCTGTTATGACAATACCGAGTTTATCCCAATATACCATCTCCTAAAAACCGACAGTAGGTGATTTAATAGGGTATGCAACACAAAGTTATACTTCTGCAATGAATGCCTTGTGTGCTAATACTACATTTATTTATTCCGGTACTCTCCTAAATATTATAATGGTACCTTTCTGATATGATGATGTTTTTTGGTATTAAACAGACTCTTTTTAAAATCCTAAAAAAGGAAATTTCATAAAACCTATGGATTTCTCATCTGTAATGAAATCTAAATGACCAAAATCTAAATTATGTGCTCATTAAATGTTATTAGCATTCGGGTCGATTTCGGGCCATAAATTATGTTGATACACCTATTTCATAACATAAACTATTTATTTTATATAAAACAATCACTAGGTTTGTACCAGGCAGTATATCAAAACAATTTTAAATTCTGCTTTTACTTTGCTGATTATTTTGATACCACTTAAATAATCATCAAAGTAAGCAGAATTTACAAATGTTTTAATATACTGAGTGTTTCAAAGATAGTCATTGTTTTACAGAAAAGAAATAGGTTATGTTACAAAAATTCGAAATATCTAAAAAAGCTTTCCATTTAGGTGTAGGAAATACTTTAGCAATTTAAAAGAACGATAAAAGGGGAACACAATACAGGCATATTATACTAGTCGTTCGATTTAAATTTAAGAAGAAAGTTATTAATTCGCATTTCGCATCATCCTGTATAAAAAGATAGAATAATTTTATAGTTTAAGTAGATAATATAAGTAAGAACCATATGAACCATTGGTTGCTCTAATTGTTTTTTAGTTTCTTTTATTTTCTGAGAGGGCGCTAAAGTAAAGCTAAATTTACGACAAAAGTGGCCATATTTTAAAAAATACTCAGTATAACATATTGACGTGGGGTGTCAAAAGAAGCAGGACGGTATGTAGAATATAAAAATCTTCATTATACATGGTGTTCCATTTAACAAAACATGTTTAATTCACCCTGTAATTATTGATCACCCTGTATACTTTAAAATAATTTTAGAATATACCATTTATTGGTAGCAAAAACTTTTCTATTTAACTTTTTTTTTGTATAGTCAACTGTTTGCGATTTATTGAGAAATCACCCACTAATGAAATACCCGGTATAGAAAAAAAGTGTCTAATAGAAAGTACTACAGTATTAAATTAATATAAATTTCAGGTGGCTGTTTACAAACAACTTCGCACCCTGCTTCAAGAAAGAGATAATAATGCATTTACCATCATGATTAATACATTTTTAATGCAGCTATCGAGTGATCCAGATACTGAAGAGTTTGGCAGATATTTTACAGAACAGTACGTTAAAAATGTGGAATCATGGGTTTACTGTTTTCGCATCAATGCTGGCATAAACACTAATATGCACATTGAAAACATGCATCGAATTATTAAATATATCTACTTAAATGGGAAAATTAACAAACGACTTGATAGAGTAATACATTTCTTGATGAAATTTGTGCGAGATAACTTTTTAATCGATTAATAACATTAAATAAAGGTAAAGTCAGTAACAAACTAAGGGATTTAAGAGCAAGACACAAGGCGAGTAACGATTTAGACATACATTCTGTTATGGTAGATGAAAATGGATGGATAACAGTTTCGTCATCGTCCCAAGAGTTATACAAAGTAGAAGAAAATGTTAAAAACTGTTTATGCAAATTGCTTTGCAATGAATGTGGAGTCTGCATCCACCAATACTCATGCTCGTGTTTAGACGCCTCCATAAAATGGAATATGTGCAAGCACATCCATTTACTATGAAAATTCTTACAACTACATGGAAATACTGATACCAGTAAACATAATTTGCAAGATTTAGGTAAATATACTCTTGTGTGTTATACTAGGTGTAATTTATTTATTTAAAAAAATATACTCTGGGACATAGGAAATCAAAATTACTAATATACTTTTATCCTAAAAGAATGACAAAAAGTTCTTATATATAAATAAATACATAATATTATGTATTTATTACATGACCATAAACTATAAGAATTAATATTTTTAACAAGAGACAAGAGAACCAAATGTCTGTATTACAAGGTATTTACAACAAGTTTTTATTTTGGTATTTGGTTTTGGTATGCGTCCTAGTAACTTGTGGATTAGGTTTTTAGTCATTAAATATCTAACTAAAATTTCTGTGACTGACTTGTCGTACCAGTTAGGAAAGAACTTCTGGAAGGATTACCACGGATTTCAAGTGCTTGCCAAACTCACCCTAAAAATGAGCCTGTTGTGATATTTTTTAGTATGAACTATTTTTTTTATACAGATGACACCCAACCTAATTGTTGATGAAAGTATGTACAATCAGGAAGAATTACACAATCTGACTGCTGCACTATCCAAAGAAAAAGCTGAAGATCGTTTTTCTGAAGAAAAGAAAAAATTAAAGCTTCAAATAATGGAATCTATAAACGACATATCATGTTCAGAGGTGTTGGAAGCTGCCAAAAAAATAATAGCGTCTATTCAGCCTACTATAATGGCCTTAAGAATTTCCCAAAAAGAATTAACTATAAAAATAAATAAAAATGTACCACATAATAAAAATATTGGCCATCAAAAAGGAGATTATTCCAAACAAAAAAAATAAAATCAGTACAAAAAAAATCAACTTGTTAAGCCTAAAACCCAAGAAACAAATAAAATTGCCTTTGATTTATGTGTTCATACAGTTACAGAATAAATTAATTTAAATTAAAGAGTATTTTATTCACCCTTTGCTGCAGTACCTACCTCATAGGTATGTCAAAAGCCTTATTTTCCATTTAAATACTTAACATCGATTAAAAAAACTCTAGTAATTAAAACGAAAATAAGTAGGATCGTATCGTTCGTGTTTACATATTATTAAAAATCAAATAATTCCAAGTACAGCAAAAAATTAATGATTTAAATTTAACTAAAGTAACATTTGGCCTATACGTAATTGAGCAATCCACCTCAGCCGGAACAAAAACAGGAATTTACAGAATCTTATGCTACGAAAAAAATAGGAAATAGGCAGTTTCAATGGTTTCATCGTGTTTTTTTATAGTTTTAAAATTTGTTCTAAAGAAAATCTTTATTCCCAGAGAAAAATCCGCAATTTCAGATCTGCCCCCCCGCGTTTACGATTTTTGAATTTGGCAACACTGGCGGGAGTCAAAGTGGAATCGGTGTCGCTAGCCGCCAGTGGTGTTCACTGCCGTATAGGGACGGCGTTTCATTCCCTATGCGCATAGGGTGACCGGTATTAGTAGGAAGGGAAGAATACTTGCGATATTTGAAACAGTGAAAGTTCAAGTTTTTTTCGTAAACTTGGAATAATCAAAAACATACCAAATATTAGGTTATCAAGGTGGCCCTTAAATATTACAATGAATTCAAAAATGCACTAATATACAGGGTGTCCCAATAGTGCGTATTCGGTCGATAGCTCCTTAGCCATTAAACTTAGAAGCTAAGTTTAAATACGAAAGTTGTCTATTTTTATAAGCTGCATAATTTAAAGATAGTTTGGTTTCTACAGGGTGTAATATAAAATCGGTACAATACTTTTAATTTTTAAATAGAACACCCTATATATTTTTGAGATATTTGCAAAGTTAACTAAAAACTGAAATTTTTATGTAGTAATTCAAGTAGGCGTATCTCAGTTATTTTTAAACATAAAAAAATAATCTTTGGTATAGAATTTATTCATACATGAGCTTACTTTAATCTTTTGTCAAAATTGGATTTCAATATACACGGTGATCACAAAAATTAATTCAATAACATACATTTGAAAATGCTATATCTTCATTTTTTTAAATGGCACACCCTATATTTTTTTAATGTTTATTTGTTTATTTGTTTAAATATACACAATAATTACAATAATAGAAATGTATAGGTACATAAAACATAGATCTCACATAATGGTAATTAAATTCTTTAACAAACTTTGAACATACTTTTACCTAAACTGCAACATTGACAAAAGGATCATTCAATGAATAGAATGCCGTTTTATTGAGGACTTTTGAAACTTCTTGTTTGAAATGTTTATATATCAATATACACTTTATACGTTGTGGAAGAGCGTTGTAGAATCTTAAACCCATTTGTAAATATGAGGAGTCATGTGCTCTATTGTTTGATGCGGCTAAAGTACAGTTGTTTTTGAATCTCGTGTTATCCGAGTGATGATCGGAATTTAGAGAGAATTGCGATTTATTTTTGAAAACAAAACACAGGCATTCCAGAATATATAGGGCAAAGATCGTTTTAATGCGGTGTTTTTCAAAAAACAACCTGCATGTGTCTCGCTTTCGTAATGAAAACATTGTACGAATGGCCTTTTTTTTGTATCTTAAATATGTCATTAATTAATTTGTTGTTTGCATTTCCCCACAAGATAACGCCGTACCTCACCTTTGCTTCGAACAGTGAGTAATACACTTGAATAACGTTTTTTGGTCACAAAAATTTTTACATCGTGACAGAGCAAAGATAGATTTGTTCAACATTAATTTTAAGTCCTCTATTTGATGCCGCCAATTTCGATCTATAGTAACCCCCAATAAACTACAGGATTCACACGTTTCGATGTTTTTGGATTCAAACTTTAGGCCTCTAATACTAAAATTCTTGTTTTGTCTACGTTCATTAAAAGTTTATTTACATTAAACCAGTTTGCAAGCTATTTCATTATGTTATTTAGATAATTTTCTAGTTCATCGTTTCTACAAGCAACAGTTACGTTAATATCGTCTGCATAAATTAAGATGTTGCACGGAGATGTAAAATTAATTGGTAGATCATTAATAAATATTATAAAAAGTAAGGGACCAAGGATAGAGCCTTGGGGCACCCCATATTCTACTAAACTTAACTCTGACGTGGCCTCTATTATTTATCCCGAACTGAGAATTTTTTCATTTGCAACATATTGATACCGTTCACTTATAAATGATTTTAACAATTTTAAGGCAACTCCTCTAAATCCATAGTGGTAGAGTTTAGACATCAACAAACCGTGGTCAACCATGTCAAAGGCCTTGGATAGATCGCAGTTTATGGGTGCCACCACCTTACCCTTATTATGTACATCGTGGATATAACTTAACAAAGTTTGCACAGCTATTGCTGTTGACTTATTTGATCTAAAGCCGTGATGTGACTTATTGAAAAAATTATGGGATTCGAAGAAAGACATCAACCTGTTTTTTAAAACCGATTCAACTATTTTTGAAAAAGAGTTTAAAATTGATATAGGTCTATAGTTCTGAATCACCTTTTTTGATTTGGATGTATGTAAAGGCTTTATTTTCGCAACTTTACCGTGCTTTGGAAAGACCCCAGTAGTGAAAATTAAGTTATTAATGAAATTAGTGGTTCCTGTATAAGATCAAAAACTTCTTTGTAAATTTTAATAGGTATATTATCGCAGCCACATGCGTTTGTCTTATTTAGATTACTTACTATATTATACAGTTCGTTGTTTGTTACAGGTGATAAAAAGAACGAATTCTGTGGTGATGCAAAATCTCTTGTAGAATCATAGTTTTTAGGAATTATTTTTATATTTTCTCGTGCTAAGGATGCGAAATATTCGTTAAATTGACTCGCAACTGCTTGAGGGTTGTCAATTACATTACATTATATATATTTAGCGATATGTTAGTTTATGGTTCCGCCTATTTAAGTTATTATTAATCAATTGCCAAGTTGCTTTAGCTGTATTAGTCGAATTTATAATAACGCCTTTCGAATGTATTTTTTTTGCGTTTATAATAACCTTTTTAAAAACATTAGTGTACAGTTTTAGGTAAAGTTCTCTTTTTGTTTTACTAGATTTACGAATCCCTTTAGTAACCCAGTTTTTTGTACTATTTGTAAAGTACTGCTTCCTAAGGGGAAATCATTTTGCGAATATTGGTCGAAGTATATTGAAAAAATGAGTTACCAACAAGTCAGCATGATTTTCAGAATACAATAAATCCCACTTTACCTTTTTAAGATGATTCTTAAATGAAATTAAGTTGTATTTGTTAATTATGTACCTCCGTGCAAACAATCTTTTATTTTTAATGTTCGATTTAATAAATAACATTTGGGCGTGATGATCAGAAAAATCTATTTACACATTAAAAGTGTGGTACAGCGTATGTTGTAGATTCGTAACAATGTTGTCAATACAAGAGCATGAAGTATTTGATACCCTGGTAGGGGCTGTGATTGTTGTGCGTAAGCCGTAGGTACTAAATATATTACATAATTGTTTCAGCAGTGGAGAATCTTGAGCAAAGTTAACATTAAAATCTCCACATAAGATTAAGTTTTTGTGATTACTGTCTACGTCTAAAGCCTTTTCCATATTATCGAGGAAAATTTCTTTATCACGATCAGACCTGTATAATGAAATTATTGATAACGAGTGATGAGTTAATTTAACACCACATATCTCAAAATGCATCTCCACAGATACCTCTCTTATTCCCGGAATTGTTTCAAATTGGATGCCCTTTCTTATCAGTATTACAGTTCCGCCGTGCTTGTTGTGTATTCGTGAAAAATGTGTGGCAATTACATAGTTAGCATTGTCTACAGTTAACTGCAATAGCTCTTCTTCCCTCAGCCAATGTTCATCAATGGATAATACGTCAAAATTACAAAAATCGTGAAATAACAACAAAAGATTATCCGTTTTATTTCTTATGCTTTGAATGTTTATATGGATGACTGAGAGAGAGCACTGCTTTACATTTCCATTTCTAATAAACAATTTGATTGAAAAGACTGTTCATCAACCTCCTCATAATGTTCACTGTCTTCCCTGTCGCTACTGAGTTTACCTTGCATAATCTCTGCAATGCCTTGTCTTCGTCTATTAGTCGGCTTTCATTTCTGTTAAATATGTTCTATACCTATCTCTAATAGTTTCGTTGATAACACTGAAGAAGAGTAACATTAGTCGGTCAAAGCAAGTTATGAATACATAAGAAACTAAAAAACATATTAACTGAATACAAGCACTTAAAATTATAATAAATGTTCAATGTGACCACCATTTTGTTGCTGGTGAACATGAAGTCTTTGAATAAACGACAAATTTACTTTTCGTAACGTGGAAACATTTATATTTTGAATGACGTCTGTAATTCTTGCCTTCATATCATCTACAGTCGTTGGAGAGTTTGATAGACTTTTCTTTAATCAACCCCAAAGAAATAGTCCAGATTTGTCAAGTCAGGCGATCTTGCAGGCCAGGAGATCGGCCATCCTCTTCAATCCATTTGTTTTGAAACTGGATGTTTAAATAATTTCTAACGTTTCTGCTAAAATGCGGAGGACGCCATCTAATTGCAGCCACATTTCTCTAAGGGTTTGTAAAGGTAAATCTTCAATAAAAGTTTCAAATTCGTTGCAAGAAGTTTAAAATGAATCTCCATTGACCGTGTTTTAAAAATATGGTCCTATAATTCTTTCCCAATAATTCGGCCCAAACATTAAGTGACCAGCGGTGTTATGATCAACAGGAATTATAAATCTGGGATTCTCAGTATCGTAATAATGGAAACTATGTCTATTAACGTATCCATTTTGTGGAAAGTACTTCATCAGTAAATAAGATCGTGCTAAAATAGTTGGGTTTTCTAAATTTTATTTATGGCCCAATTGCAAAATTTAATCTATTAACGAAGTCATCCTCGTCTAATTCTTGTGCAAGTTGGACATGGTATGGATGATATTTATATTTTTTTATAATTCTATTAACTGATGTTTTTGAAACTCCAACTTCTAATTCCAATTGTCGGTAAGAAACGTGAGGATTTTCAATCACGGATTGAAGAACTAAATGTTCATTATCTTCGTTAATTGTGGTTATTCCTCGTTCTAAATTGTCTTCGTAATGAATACTGGCTGTTTGCTCGAAACGCTCTTTCAATCTTGTAAATGCTGAAACTTGCGGGTGTCGTGCATTTGGAAATTTTGTTATAAATTGATGAGCTAAAAGACTATTTTTATCGCTTTCACCAAGGACGTAAATCATATTAACAAGTTCTTCTTTCGAAAAATTCATTTTGTAATTAAGAAAGTACAATACTACACAAATATTAGCACTGTTTGACAAGTTTGATTTCTTCATTTGTTTTCGTTCATCTTCTGTTTTACGCTCTTTTGATTAAATTGTTTAATTTTACGATGAATCGTTTAAAAAGATCTCAAATATCTCTTAAAAATGGTGGTTTCATACAATATTTATTATAATTACAATTTATGTATTTCAGTTAATATTTTTTAGTTTCTTATGTATCCACAGCTTGCTTTGACCGACTAATGTTACTCTTCATCAGTGTTATCAACGAAACAAATTGAACAAACTTAAATATCTCCGAAACTATTAGAGATAGGTATAGAACATATTTAATAAAAATTAAAGCCGACTAATAGACGAAGACAAGGCGTTAAAAAATATAGGGCGTGCTAATTAAAAAAAGGAAGATATAGCATTTTCAAATTTACGTTGTTGAATTAATTTTTGTGATTACCCGTTTATTCAAAGAATTCATGTTTGTCAGCAACAAAATGGTTGCCACATTGATCATTTATTGTAATTTTAAGTGGTTTTATTTCAGTTAATATGTTTTTTAGTTTCTTATGTATTCACAGCTTGCTTTGACCGACTAATTTTACTCTTCTTCAGTGTTATCAACGATACAAATTGAACAAACTTAAATATCTCCGAAACTATTAGAGATAGGTACAGAACATATTTAATTGAAATGAAAGCCGATTAATAGACGAAGACAAGGCATTAAAAAATATAGGGTGTGCCATTTAAAAAAATGAAGATTTAGCATTTTCAAATTTATGTTATTGAATTAATTTTTGTGATCCCCGTGTATATTGAAATCCAATTTTGACAATAAATTCAAGTAAGCTCATGTATGAATAAATTCTATACCAAAGATTATTTTTTTATCTTTAAAAATAACTGAGATACGCCTACTTGAATTACTACATAAAAATGTCAGTTTTTAGTTAACTTTGCAAAAATCTCAAAACTGTAAGATTTAGCTTTAAGTAATTCTTATAAAAAGATGTAAAATTATAAGGAGAATCGAAAAAAAAATAATATATAGTGTTCTATTTAAAAATCGAAAAGTTCTATATTGTACGCTTTTATATTACACCCTGTAGAAACCAAACTATTTTTAGATTATGCAGCTTATAAAAATAGACAACTTTCGTATTTAAACTTATCTTCTAAGTTTAATGGCTAAGGAACTATCGACCGAATATGCACTATTGGGACACCCTGTATAGGCCGTAGTATTTAAAATACACAAAGGTGCTGTACATTTTCAGTATGTCAGAAGCCCACCGCCTTTGAAGATGATTTTACAATGCGGATAACTTGGCTCGGGGCAACTTTTATTTGAACCTTTTCTTTGAATATCAATAACCAGTAGGGGACCATGCATCTTAGGCTGGACGTCCTGTGTAGAACGTGGCCTATGAATGCCATTATTTATTCAGGTTTGAAACTTTAAAAACTGAGCTATAATTAAAGTATATCATTATTATATTTGCAATTGATGTACATAAATAGTAGCTTTTATTTAAAATTCCTCACTGATTCACTATAAAGGAAATGCAGAATGTAGATATTTATTTATGCTTTGCGGAAGAAGTTTTGTACGCATTTGATGAAACACGCATGTTTATCTTAATTTTTGTAACGTTTCGGAGAAACTATTTAATTCAAAATAATGAAGCAGATAAAAAAAATTGTAAACCATATTCATAGCTCCTTATTTAATATAGAAACATCTACAGATTTTAGAAAATCATACATGTACTAACCTGAGCTTTTTTCCATTTGTACACAGATACGTACCAGCATTTCTTTTATTACTATCCCAACTTTGTAGTACTGTTACTTATAAGAATATTCCAAATCAAATTACACGTTCATGTTATTAGGTTCAACTAAACGGATATGTAGTTAAATAATGTGTACCCTTGACAATGATACATGTGTTTAAAGACTGTAACATTTTTTTTATATTTTAACTGACATAATTTTACACACATGGAAAAAGATTTTAGATGTTGTTACCATAGGAGTCACGTCAACTATAAAGTATAATCAGTCAAGTAGAATGAGACTAACGATTTGTAACATTATGGAACTAAGTAGTTTACTTCACACGACTCTAACAGATACTTTGAAATGCTATTTTATTACCTGTGCACAGGCCATTTGACTAATATTGGAATAATATCTAAGATTTTTCGTTATTGAATTTTATGAACGTCCTTTTCATATTTTTTTAACAAATAAGCCTATTTTTAGTTAGTAGATACAACGTTTAAAATTTTTCATTTTGAAATGCTTTTTCAAGTCAGCTGTTCGTCACCTGATCTTGTGACATCACATCCTAGTAAACAAACTCAACCTTAAACGAATAGCGCATATCTTTAAGCCGTTGTTAAATACACTAAATTGACGTCATTGATTGCGGTACCGTGACGTCATAACTTTTCGATTTTTTGACGGCACAATATAAACAAAATAAACGTGCTTTTGTCTGTAATAAAATTTATTTGAGATTGGTGTGGGCTATGCCGCTACTTTTAATGCGGTTTTGTTGATTTTGTGCTCTTAGATTACATATGGATATCGAAATAGGTGAAACGTTTAACCATTTTGCGGCCGTGTAAGAAAGACTTTGTAGCCTTATACGAGACCCTAGACAATGTGAAATTTTGGATCAGGGGTTCATAAAGATCTTAGAATGGGTTGATTTCGAGTCAGTGATGTCATAATTTCTAAACTCACACTAATTATTTTACTTCTAACGTTTTAGATATTTTATCCACAAGAATGGGGTTTTAGCAGAAAGCACAACCAAATGTTTAACTGCAGCACTGACCTGTTACAAAATAAATTAGCACATGTTATGCCTTAAAAAATATAAACCCACTGCTCTTTCTTTGGGATTCACTAAGTCCTCTCTACCCTGTCACTATTACTTTTATAGGTGCTAACGACCACCTTGCTAAACGTCATCAAAGATCTACCTGCCAAACCAAATGTAACATTTACACCAAACTTAAATTATGCTCAAAAATCTTCTGCACAAACACACAATATACCCAGTGCGTCAAAATAATCTGACAAATTTTGTGTGATTTTTGTGCTGTTTATTGCCAGAATTTATAAATTCTGTGCTCTTACACAAAACGATCAATTAACAAAAGCATACAGGCACATCAGCTTCGCGATGCTAGACCCATTGAACGATTTTAAACTGTTAATACTGCACAATTTTGTGCCAATTTTGTGCGACTTAGTGTTAATGTTTCTAAATTTTGTCAGTCTATAGCAAACGTTCTATTCGAGAGAGCTAGTGTTTTCTTTCAGTGGTAATGCCTAACTATCAATTACAAAATAATATCTAATGTTATACTATCCAAATAATGTACACGTTTTCGCCCGCCAGATGAACAGTTCTTAAAACCAACTCTGTATATTTTTTCTCACACTGTAATAATTCATTTGTGCTCTTTTTCGTGCGTTGTCATTACGATATTTGTAAGCTAGTTTAAACAACATTTCACTTTTAGAAGACGGGTATTTTAATAAACGAGTTCTGACATTGAAACTGTACCTCATGTTTTCTGAATTTGGATTACTACTTCGACGACATATAAAATCTGACGAGACCAGCACATAACTTTGCCTTTATTTAATTCTACTGTTTGAAGAAGTACAAAAACTAATCTTAATAATATGAGCTAAATCTCAAGAGAAGGTTGGCATAACGTGCTGATCTACCTAACCTTTAATCTCACATGAACCATGCAACGAAAGAATGAATCTAATGGTAACTAGCTCATTCGTGTTGTGAAAAGTGGCTTCATCCGTACACAGGATTCTTTGTTGAAAATCCCTTGCTCCACGCCGCCGAACCCTCATGAAGTTACCGAACGTGACTCACTGAGCTTCATCCCCGACATGCAGTAGTTGAGTCTTTTGTAAATGATAAGGGTACAACAGTTACTCTTTTAAAACATTCCAAACGGCTGTTTTATTACAGGTTATTGTTTTGGCAATACCGCAAGTACTCGAGTTCTCTTCAATCTTGTGAAGTACGGCTTCGGTGAAACCTAAAGTCGCGCCTCCAGCCGTATTATACGTCTATTATGGCATCACCAACCCTGTTCGGGCTCCGCTAAAAACCCTTCCACTAGGGTACCTTCTTTGTAAGTTTGTAGATATATAATAAAGCAAAAATGTAAAGTAGCATAACGCAATGAAATCTAAAGCGAGTAAAACAAGTAAAATTGGGAAATATGAAGTCTAGCATATTTAAATGTAAACTTTCACCATTATTACACATTATAAAACTATTTTTTCGTTGCAAGGATTCCATCCATATTTCTTTTACAGCTCATCCTGAAATTTGTAATTATGTCTTCCTATATTTTTGTTGCAGTGATATGGTGATAGTCGTAATATTCTGTTTCCACACTTGTGTGCTATTTTATCTATTTCGTACACCTGTGGTATCGCATTATCTGCAACTTATTGCAGTAATTCTTTTTTAAATATGTTAGGTTCATAAGCTGTATTGTGCTTTAAAAGAAAATTACATATTTCTTCCTTCTTAGATAAATGATAACTAGCATACAATTAAGTATGTTTCTTTTAAATTATTTTCAAACCATTTTGTAAACAACTCCGCACACATCTCCATGATAGTGTGCACTTTGTGACTTTGTAGAAAACAAAAGTGCAGCATCGAAAATGAATCCATCTTCATTACCTGTATGAAAAACTATAAATATAAAAATGTTACCAAATTAACGATAATTCACTGTACAAGTTGTAGATAGTTTTGAAAAACACAGTTTTTTTTATAAAAAGTAAAGCAAAAATGCATAAACAATAATTTCAAAAAATGACAGAAGTGACTGACTGATGCTGCTTCTTAATCACGACACACGTTTTAGTGCGATAACATGAATTGTACAGCAGGTTTATGTTTTTATGGCCATCCTTCTCTAATACATGTAGTTGAAAGAGAGATAAAAATATGTAATTTTATTATAGAGTTTTATATCGAGAATCATACCAACCTTATTTGAATCAAACTTTAGCAGCTTGTCGACAATTTTCATCTACCAACCCATAAACAAAATGTATGTCTGCGTACTCTTCCTGAGAAAAATTCATATCAACGTAATTGTCTGATTAAATCAGTATTAATCACCTGCAAATCAATATTAAACACCTGGCAAGCTGGAGAAATTATGAATACTATCATTTGAAACAAATTGTTCAACAAACCATACAACTCGATTAATTTTTTTTTACCGAATTAAATATTAAAATTCTGCCATTTCTACCGTTTTAATTATGTTAAGCTGAAATTTGGTATTATTGATAACAATAATTGTATACATAATTATATATATATATATATATATATATATATATATATATATATATACAGGGTGTTTCATTAAGGCTGGCCACCGGCCATATTTCAGAAACTAGTGGACATAAAAAGTGGAGAAAAAAAATTCATTATAAAAGTCGCCACGAGAAAATCCTGGAAATTATTTTTAAGTTCCGTAATTCATCGCAAGGGGCGCAATTGAAAATTAAAAATAAAATTATAAATTTCTCCGAAAATTCCCACATTAAGGCATACCTTTGGTAACATCGTTAGAAAGCTTAGACAATTCTGCATCATTTTGGTCTAAGGCTCATTGGCGTACCGACCTTAATAAGAGTGGGGAAGCTATTGAATGTGTAATCATTTAAATCGCTGTTATTTTTAAACGACTTATCCGATTGTAGTAAACCTAGGCTTGTTTAGAAGAAAAAGGTAAGTACTTTTAACTGTCGCATCCATTGGTACGCGATAGCTCATAATAAAATTGTTAGAGGGCGCAATTTGTAATAATACCAGTTTTTGATTTTATTCAGAAAAATTAAATCATACGGTATAATTATGACATCATAAGCGGAAAGTAGCTTAAATTTGTAACAAAAACGTAAATAACGCAATTTGATATCTTTATTTGTTCCAGAGTTATGGCGAAAAGAAGACTTTTTAACCGTTTAATTTAATAATTGATTGTTGCTATGGTTTCTTAAGGTGTATAGGTTGGATTAGTAATGAGGAATCTGCATTTATCATAGTCTGTGCCTCCTTCACACTCTATCTAGGCTTAGGACTAGTCCAAACTAAGCAAATTGCAAAATTTGGAGCGTGTTTAGAGGCCAACGGGCCATAACAACGATATCAAAGTAATGATTGATTTTGTTTAAGAAACTTTTCAATAGAATGGTACAAAATCATGAACAACTGTTAAAAACTAGTGAAAATCTATAAATGTTCAAATTGACGGCCGTTTTGTAAAAACAACTATTAATTCTTCTTCTGTACGTTTATAACATCATATAAAACTTCTAAGGAATAATTCTAATGTGGTGTGTTTTAAAATAATAATCTAATTTGCTGCGGAACAAAGTCGGCTCGTTTCCATGGAGGTAAATAAATTGAAATAGTTGTCAACTTACTTAACTTTGATTGATGTGTTGTAAAAATTTGTTCCTTCATTAGTTTTGGGTTTCATTGTACCTTATCAGAAATTAGTGCTATCCTTCAAAAATGTCGTATACCAATGCCGAGGCTTACGACATGCTTGCGGTGTATTATGAATGTTTTCAAAATGCAGCTATTGCGGAACGACAATACGCTATCAGATATCCTGATCGAAGGCACTACACTAGAAAAGTGTTTCGGCGAATGGCAACACGTTTAAGACAAACAGGAAATGTACGACGTATTCCACTTCCTGTCAGAAGACGTCGCATAAGAAATGAAGACAATAGTATTAATGTTCTTGCGTACGTAGAATCGGAGCCTCACGTAAGCATCAGGAGATTTCCACAGAACTAGGTGTAAGTGTTGCTTCTGTGTTCAGAATTTTAAGGATTTTAAGCTGCATCCTTATCATCTAGTTTTACACCAGGCTTTATCAGACACTGATTTTGACAGGCGGCTCGACTATTGCTATTGGCTGAGAGACATGTGTAGTGAAAATCTTCGATTCCTTTCCAAAGTTTTATGGACCGATGAGGCTACTTTTACTAGCTGCGTCAGAGTTAATTTGCACAATATGCATTATTGGTCGCAAACAAATCCTCACTGGATGCGCGAAGTGGATCACCAAAACAGATGGAGTGTAAATTTGTGGTGTGGTGTTTTAGGTGACAGAATTATCGGACCATTTGTTTTCATGGACACCTAAATGGTGAATCTTATTTAAACTTTTTACAAAATGACTTGCCCAATCTTTTAGAAGACATTCCCTTGACGTGAGAGCATCCTGTGGTATCAACATGATGGATGTCCTTCACACTATTCCCGAAGAGTCCGTGATTTCTTAAATGTTAGATACCCAAATCGCTGGATGGGAAGGGTAGTTTGTTTCGTGGCCACCTAGATCCCCGGACTTAACTGTATTAGATTTCTACTTGTGGGGAAGAATAAAAGATATTGTTTACGAAACGAGACCAACCACCCGAGAGGACAATTGAAATTGCAATAAATTTGATTCCACGAGACGAAATCGAAACAGCTGTTTCAGTACAGAAGAAGAATTAATAGTTGTATTTTACAAAACGGCCGTCAATTTGAACATTTATAGCTTTTCACTTGTTTTTAACAGTTGTTCATGATTTTTACCATTCTATTAAAAAGTTTCTTAAACAAAATCAATCATTACTTTGATATCGTTGTTATGGCCCGTTTGCCTCTAAACACTCTCCAAATTTTGCAATTTGCTTAGTTTGGACTAGTCCTAAGCCTAGATAGAGTGTGAAGGGAGGCACAGACTATGATAAACGCAGATTCCTCATTACTAATCCAACCTATACACCTTAAGAAACCATAGCAACAATCAATTATTAAATTAAACGGTTAAAAGTCTTCTTTTCGCCATAACTCTGGAACAAATAAAGATATCAAATTGCGTTATTTACGTTTTTGTTACAAATTTAAGCTACTTTCCGCTTATGATGTCATAATTATACCGTATGATTTAATTTTTCTGAATAAAATCAAAAAACTGGTATTATTACAAATTGCGCCCTCTAACAATTTTATTATGAGCTATCGCGTACCAATGGATGCGACAGTTAAAAGTACTTACCTTTTCTTCTAAACAAGCCTAGGTTTACTACAATCGGATAAGTCGTTTAAAAATAACAGCGATTTAAATGATTACACATTCAATAGCTTCCCCACTCTTATTAAGGTCGGTACGCCAATGAGCCTTAGACCAAAATGATGCAGAATTGTCTAATTTTAAACGATTTACCAAAAATTTAAGGGAATTTGGAGAAATTTATAATTTTATTTTTAATTTTCAATTGCCCCTTCGATAATTAAATTAAATTAATTTAAAATTTTCCTTGCGACTTTTTAGTTTTTTTACTTTTAAATGTTATTATCTAACAATAATTGTATACATAAATTATATATATATATATATATATATATATATATATATATATATATATATATATATATATATATATATATATATATAGTATGGAAAAATATTATCATGGTCTGACTTATAACAAGTAAAACAAAGACAGTACAATCAGTTCACGTGCTAACTGAGATAGAATACACACAAAACTAAAAGCGCTGATGCCATACATGCGTTTTTTGAGCAGGCTAGTACCAATGACACATTTAATTGTTACTGTCAACGAGCATTGAGAATCAGTGTTTTTGCAAGTCTGATACAATACTCGTGTATTCCACTGAATAAAAATGCAAATTATTAAGTGGTATTGTTCAGGAAGAACTGCACAAGAATAATGGGCAGGTTTGTTTTTTCCTTTGAAAACAGGCCTATTCCATCAGAAAGTACGATTATGCGTACTGTTTGTAAATTTGAAAAATGTGGATGTTTAAATAATTGTAGCAAATGCAGTAGCATTGATGGTAATGATGAGGAGCATCCTGGTCGTAACTTAAACGAAGAGAGCGCGAACTCCAAGGAATTGCAGTATTTAAGTTTAGCAGAAACTAATTTCCCGTGCAAAAGTACAAAAATTGCCGAAAAAATGTATATTGAACCAAGAACAGCTCGCAATATCTTGAAAATGAATAATTATCGTTGCTATAAGTTGCAAACTACACAAGAAATTTTTCCAGAAGATCATCAAAAGCGTATGGAATTTTCTGAAGATATGATGAATCGGGCTAATGAAAACGAAAGATTTATTGAATATATTTTGTTTACCGACGAGTGTTCTTTTAACTTACATGGCCATCACAATCCGTCTGTCACAGTTGGTTACTCTCGGGAAAACAAACACATTAGTATTCCTTACCGGACGCAATACCCCCAAAAATTTAATGTGTGGGCAGGAATTTTAGGTAATTCTATAATTGGTCCATTTTTCATCAACGGAAACTTGAATTCGGACAGATGTTTAGAACTGTTGATAAACCAGATAGTTCCAGCTGTTCAACGCCTCAATCTAACTTTTGATAACATTTGGTATCAAGCAGATGGCTGTGCTGCTCATACTGCAATAAGAGTTCAACAGTTTTTGGAAACTACGTTCCCTAACCGTATTATTAGTGGAAAAGGTACTATTAAATATCCTCCTCACTCGTCTGATATCGCGCCGAACGACTTTTTTGCTTGGGGATACGTATCCCCCCAGCAAATTTGTGAACGCAGGCATGAACGTGCTAACAATTTGGACGTCAAAATTACAGACTCTTTAAAAAGCATCACCCAAGAAATGTTAGAAAACACCCGAACTGAATTTTATCACAGATTGGGTTACTTCCTTGCGGTATTTTGCATGTCCAGGAACATGCGACACAAACGTACTCCAGTTAGAAGATCTGCGAGTAATAAGTTCTGTAGAGGTGTAAAGCGAAACGTCTTAAGTTTTTCAATGCGGAACATTCTATGAGCTAATGATTTACTTATACCAGTAGCGGCATTCATACGTCTTAAACTTATTTTCGGATTTTCTGCTACGCGAACTAATATCTCTTCCTCCTGTTCAGGAGTAATATTTTTGGGCGACCAACATCTCGTCTTTTAGGACGAAACGACCCAGTCTCGCCTAATTGGTCAAAAAGATTTTTAAATAGTTTGTCATCAGGCTGCATTCTATTTGGATGTTTCTAAATACCTGCGCTTCGCATGAGTAGAATGGGCCCCGCTGAGGAAGTGACGTCATATAGTGGTGGGGGTAGGAGTGGGGGTTGGGTGGGGGGTAGGGTGGGGGTCTGAGTAGGGGTCTGGGGGGGGTCGGCTTCTTTTGAGGGGCGTTTTTAAACTTTTGGGCGTGGTTTTTGCCCCTAATTATTCAACCCCTAGGGTTGGTTTTACCTCTAATTAAGGTCCTTTGGGTCGTATTAAGAGCCTTTTTGGCGGTCTATCCCCTTGGTTAATGGTGTTGAATGCCCCTAGGGTATGGTCTAGCGACCATTTTGTTTGCGTCAAGGTGTTAAGGCCTTTATGGCTCCACTATATAGCAAGTAATAATCATTTCTACGAGCCGCCGTTACCAGTACAATGTTTTTGAGATAGCATTTCTTTAATATCGGCCTTTGCACTATTTGCAGATTGAACGGCTGCAACAAAATTTGCAAAATCGTAAGTTGTGCCTTGTTTTTTTTTTAAAACTGTCGCGGGCATAATTGTATACCCTGGCTCAAAGTAATATATAACAACTCTGAAGATATTTCGGTGGAACTCAGTATATACAGGGTGTCTCAAAATTAATGGAACCCACAATGGGCCTTGCTGAGGAAGTGACGTCACAAGGGTGACGGTAGTAGTAGGTGTTAGGGTGGACGTCTGGGGTGGGGTCGGCTTCTTTTTAGGGGCATTTTTCAACCCTTGGGCGTGGTTTTCCCCCTAATTATTCAATCCCTGGGGTTGGATTTACCCTAATTAAGGTCTTTTTACCTCTAATGAAGGTCGTTTTGGTCGTATTAAGAGCTTTTTTGGCAGTCTAACCTTTTGGTTAAGGGTGCTGAATGCTCCTAGACTGTGGTCTAACGGCCATTTTGTTTGCGTTAAGTGGGGTTAAGGCATTATCTTCATTAAGGTTTTCTAGCCACAATTTTTACCTGATTGGTTTACGTAGTCGGGTTAATTACTAGAACACCCATCCTTTCACCTGATTGGTTGTGGTAGTGCCCTCTGATTTCTGATTGGTTTAAATACGTAGCAGATGTCCTTGACTGGAGGAAAGTCTCTGGATTCTGATTAAAATTTGAATTTGTATTCATAAGGGCCAATGCTAACTTATGACAGGTGTAGACTTAACTTGTTCAGGGCTTCGCCCATTTGTCGTGATCTGAACTTATTTACATTGTCGGGAAATTTGAATTTGTATTGAATAGGTGGCCTTATGTTAACTTGTAAGACAGGTTGAACTTGTTGCTTCGGGCTTCGTCTTGTCCAAAAATTTGAATTTGTTTGAGGCCCCATTTAGTACTGCATGAACTCATAATTGTTTGGAGTTATTGGAAATGGAAAAATGATAATTAACATATTTAACAATCAAATCAAGAAGCTGCGCTAACAATTCTTCATAACCTTCAGGTAACGATTCTCCATGTATATATAAAGAAATTTACTTTGTAAATAAGGCTAACTGACACTCAGAGCTGGTATCACCCTTATGAATCGTGGAAAACAAATCTTTAATTCAAACTCGATCGATGAAAACCCGTTTACATTTCGAAAATACAGACTTGAATTAAGTTACATCCTACAAACCCAGCTTTCATTTCAAAATACCGATTTGATTTAAGTTACAACTTGCAAAATACTGACTTGAATTATCTTACAACCTGTAAAAATCAACCTTCAACGCTAAAATACCTAGTGAAATATCAACAAAGCAGTGTTAATTCTACACACACAACACACACACACACACACACACAACATACACAACAGCACAAATCACACACACAGATGACAAGACACTCGCAATAGACAGCACGACAGCAGACGGACAGAGGAGAGAAGCTCAGGAGGATATTGATAAAAGTGGTTTATTAATGAAAATTTTAGTATATTGTCTAATAAAGCAAGAAAGAGGAGATAGGAGAGGGAAGGAAGAAGAGAAAGAGAAAGAGAAAGAGAGAGAGAGAGAGAGAGAGAGAGAGAGAGAGAGAGAGAGAGAGAGAGAGAGAGAGAGAGAGAGAGAGAGAGGAGAGAGAGAGAGAGAGAGGAGAGAGAGAGAGAGAGAGGAGAGGAAAAGAGGGAGAGGGAGAAGGGAGAGAAGGAGAGGGAGAGGGAAGAGGGAAGAGAGGGAGAGGGAGAGGGAGAGGGAGGAGAGGGAGAGGGGAGGGAGAGGGGAGAGGGAGAAGAGGGAGAGGGAGAGGGAGAGGGAGAGGGAGAGGGAGGGAGAGGAGGGAGAGGGAGAGGAGAGGGGAGAGGGAGAGGGAGAGGAGGGGAGAGGAGGAGAGAGAGGGAGAGAGAGGGAGAGGGAGAGGGAGAGGGAGAGAGGGAGGAGAGGGAGAGGGAGAGGGAGAGGGAGAGGGAGAGGGAGAGGGAGGAGAGGGAGAGGGAGAGGGAGAGGGAGAGGGAGGAGAGGGAGAGGGAGAGGGAGAGGGAGAGGAGAGGGAGAGGGAGAGGAGAGGGAGAGGGAGAGGGGAGAGGGAGAGGGAGGAGAGGAGGGAGAGGGAGAGGGAGAGGGAGAGGGAGAGGGAGAGGGAGAGGGAGAGGGAGAGAGGAGGGGAGAGGAGAGGGAGAGAGAGGGAGAGGGAGAGGGAGGGAGAGGGAGAGGGAGAGGGAGGAGAGGGAGAGGGAGAAGAGGGGGAAAAGGGAGGGAGAGGGAGAGGGAGAGGGAGAGGGAGAGGGGAGGGGAGGGAGAGGGAGGGAGAGGAAACAACAACAAACAAAAAAAACGACCGAAAGCCAACCAAGGAGAAGACAAACGAAACAGAAGGGAAACGGAGCAGTTGCAGAAATGCGTTAAAAAAGAGGAAAAAAATTTAAGTTAAAAACCAAGAACGAGGAGACAGGAAGGAATGTAAAAGAGGAAAAAAAAAGGGGAAAAAAAAAAAAAGAGAAAAGGGGGAAAAGGGAAAAGAGAAAAAGGGAAGGAAGAAAAAAAAAAGGGAGGGAAAAGGGAAAAAAGGGAAGGAAAGGGGGAGGGGGGAAAAAAGGGGGGGGGAAAAAGGGGAAAAAAATTTTTTAAGGGGGGAAAAAGGGGGAAGAAAGGGAAAAAAGGGGAGGGAAGGAAGAAAAAAAAAAAAAAAAAAAAAAAAAAAAAAAAAAAAAAAAAAAAAAAAAAAAAAAATTAATACAAAATTACCTTAATAAGTCTTTGCTTTAGATTAATTGGTTTTCCAGACGTGCAAATGTGGTTAATTTTAAATTTGGCATTAGTGTTATTGCCAAACTCTTTAAGTGTGTACGTAGTGAACCCACCTCCTGTTTTGGTATTCGTTTTGATTTCCTTACCCTACACGTGTTCTATGAATTAAACGTTCGATGTTGAATTTATTTATCTATATAGCTTAATGTAACTTCTTTCCCTTTAATCTATAGCCTACATTGCTCGTAATTTGAATTTGGTATTAAATCTTATTACTGTAACATTAGCCTCAAAAAATTGCAAACCTTTTAATCCTAAACTCAAAAACTGCCGCTTTTCTCCTTAGAGGTTGTTTGTAACCGGTAAAATTCTCATCGCATACTAAAGCAGCTTTAACCCAAATATGCCCACGTCCTTTTTCAAGGACAGCATTTAGAATTCTATTTAAAAGTCATAAAGATAAGTTTAAGTATTAAAGCAGAGATGGCGCTGCTAAATTGTTATTATTTAGATATCAAGCGACCTGTCAACAATCGAGTTTCAGTTATTTTCGGTGTTTTATTTGTTGTTAGAGACTGGTGAAATATTGTTATGGAAGGTGCTCACGATTTTAGACTTGTCAGGTAAGTTTTTACGCATGTTTTTGTAATGGTTCAACAAAAACTATAATTATATACTATGTATAAAATCATTCAGAAAGAATAATTTAAAACGGAATTCAAACAACCTCAAAACATCAAAACATACATCATCAAAGATAATGCGAAGACTAAAAAAAAGAACGGAAGAGGAAATTGGAATTTTGAGGGGGGAGAGGGGAGGGACGAAGAGAGGGGAGAGGAGAGAAGGAGAGGGAGAAGGAGAGAGAGAGAGGAGAGGAGAGAGAAGAGAGGAGAGAGGAGAGAGGGAGAGGAGAGGGAGAGAGAGGGAGAGAGAGGAGAGGGAGAGGAGAGGAGAGAGAGAAGGAGCGGAGGAGAGGAGAGGAGAGGAAGAAGGGAGGAGAGGGAGAGAGAGAGAGAGGGAGAGAGAGGAGGGAGAGGGAGAGAGGAGAGGAGAGGAGAGAGGAGAGGGAAGGAAGAGGAGAGAGAGAGGGAAAGAGGAGGGAGGAGAGGAGAGGAGAGGGAGAGAGAAGGAGAGGGATAGAGAAGGAAGGGGAAGAGGGAGAGGAGAGAGGGAAGGAGGAGAGGAGAGGAGGAGGAAGAGGAGGAGAGGAGAGAAGAGGGAGAGAGAGAGGAGAGGGAGAGGGAGGAGAGGGAGAGGGAGAGGGAGGGAGAGAGGAGAGGGAGAGGGAGAGGGAGAGGGAGAGGAGGAGAGGAGAGAGGGGAGAGGAGAGGGAGAGGGAGAAGAGGGAGAGGAGGAGAGGAGAGGGAGAGAGAGGGGAGAGGAGAGGAGAGGAGAGAAGGAGAAAGGGAGAGGGAGAGGGAGAGGAGAGAGGGGAGAGGGAGAGAAGGAGAGGGAGAGGGGAGAGGGAGAGGAGAGGAGAGGAGAGGGAGAGGAGAGGGAGAGGGAGAGGGAGAGAGGGAGAGGGAGAAGGGAGGGAGAGGGAGAGGGAGGGAGAGGGAGAGGAGAGGAGAGGGAGAGGAGAGGAGAGAGAGAGAGGAGAGGGAGAGAGAGGGAGAGGAGAGGGAGGGGAGAGGAGAGGAGAGGAGAGGGAGGGAGAGGAGAGGAGGAGAGAGGAGAGGAGAGAGGGGAGAGGAGAGGGAGAGGAGGGAGAGGAGAGAGGAGAGAGAGGGAGAGAGGAGAGGAGAGGAGAGGAGAGAGAGGGAGAGGAGAGGGGAGAGGGAGAGGAGAGGAGAGGGAGAGGGAGAAGAGGGAGAGGGAGAGGGGGAGAGGAGAGGGAGAGAGGGAGAGGGAGAGGAGAGGGAGAGGAGAGGGAGAGGAGAGGAGAGAGGGAGAGAGAGAGGGAGAGAGAGGAGAGGAGAGGGAGAGAGGAGAGGAGAGAGGAGAGAGAGAGGAGAGGAGGGAGAGGGAGAGGGAGAAGAGAGAGAGGGAGAGAGAGAGGGAGAGAGAGAGAGAGAGAGAGGAGAGAGAGGGAGAGAGAGGAGAGAGAGAGAAGGGGAGAGAGGGAGAGGGAGAGAGAGGGAGAGAGGAGAGAGGGAGAGAGGAGAGAGGGAGAGAGAGGGAGAGAGAGGGAGAGAGAGGAGAGAGGGAGAGAGAGGAGAGAGAGAGGAGAGAGGGGAGAGGAGAGAGGGAGAGAGAGGAGAGAGGGGAGAGAGAGAGGAGAGAGGGAGAGAGAGGAGGAGAGGAGAGAGAGAGAGGGGAGAGAGAGAGGGAGAGAGGGGAGGAGAGAGGAGAGAGAGAGGGAGAGAGAGGGAGAGAGAGGGGAGAGAGAGGGAGAGAGAGGGAGAGAGGGGAGAGGGAGAGAGGGGAGAGAGAGGGGGAGAGAGGGGAGAGAGGGGAGAGAGGGGAGAGAGGGGAGAGAGAGGGGAGAGAGGGGAGAGGGAGAGAGGGAGAGGAGGGGGAGAGAGGGGAAGAGGGAGAGAGAGAGAGGGAGAGAGAGGGGAGAGAGAGAGGGAGAGAGGAAGAGGAGAGAGAGGGGAGAGAGGGGAGAGAGAGAGAGGGAGAGAGAGGGAGAGGGAGAGAGGGGAGAGAGGAGAGATGAAAGAGGAATAGAGGGGCAATAGAAAATGAAGGAGTAAAGAGAGGGGAGAGAGGGGAGAGGGAGAGAGAAGAGAGAGGGAGAGAGAGGGAGAGAGAGGGGAGAGAGAGGGGAGAGAGGAGAGAGAGGGAGAGAGAGGAGGAGAGAGGGAGAGAGAGGGAGAAGGGAGAGAGAGAGAGGAGAGAGAGAGAGAGAGGAGAGAGAGAGAGAGAGAGAGAGAGAGAGAAGAGGAGAGAGAGAGGAGAGAGAGGAGAGGAGAGAGAGAGGAGAGAGGAGGAGAGAGAGAGGGAGAGAGGAGAGAGAGAGGGAGAGAGAGAGAGGGGAGAGAGGAGGAGAGGAGAGAGAGAGAGAGGGAGAGAGAGAGGGGAGAGAGGGAGAGAGAGAGGGAGAGAGGAGGAGAGAGGAGAGAGGGGGAGAGAGGAGAGAGAGGGAGAAGAGGGGAGGAGAGAGAGGAGAGGAGAGGGAGAGGAGAGGGAGAGAGAGAGGGAGAGAGAGAGGAGAGAGAGAGAGGGAGAGAGGGGAGAGGGAGAGAGAGAGGAGAGAGAGAGAGAGAGAGGAGAGAGAGAGAGAGAGAGAGAGGAGAGAGGGAGAGAGAGGGAGGAGGGGAGGGAGGGAGAGGGGGAGAGAGGAGAGAGAGGGAGAGAGAGGGGAGAGGAGAGAGAGGGAGGAGAGGGAGGAGAGGGGAGAGAGGGGAGAGAGGAGAGAGGGGAGAGAGAGGGAGAGGGAGAGGGGGGAGGGGGAGAGGGGGAGAGGGGGAGAGGGAGAGGGAGAGAGAGGGAGAGAGGAGAGGAGGGGGAGAGAGAGAGAGAGAGAGGAGAGAGAGGAGAGAGAGGAGAGAGAGGAGAGAGAGAGGAGGAGAGAGGAAAGAGAGAGGGGGGAGAGGAGAAAGATAGACACTATAAAAACAACTAGAGGGGAATGTAAAAAGAGGAAGAGAGTAGAAAACATGTACTAGTTTAAAAATAACACCAGATGACGGAAAACAAGCAAGCTAGTTTTAAAGAGATAGAGTGGAGTCATGAGGATGTTGTGAGAAAAGCTTGAGCCTTATTGAGATTGTAATGCAAAAGACAGGGTAGTCATGAGGGAAAGAAGTAGTCGGATTTAATTTTTGATATAGATGTAAATTGTTAAGTAGTGGAAACAGAGATGATTGAGAGTAGGAGCTTTGACGGTGTTAGAGTTAGAGCTGGATTGTAGTTAGAGCTAGGGGATTGTCAAGTATTTTTTGATTGAGGTTTGAAGTTGAGAATGATTGAGATTGAGAGTCTAGTTTGAAAGTAGAGTTGTTTTTGAAAGTGTAATTAGACAGAGAGCGTTTTGAAATGAGAGGTTTTTGTAGTCGTTATTGCAAAATGAGAATTGGGAGAAGGAAGCCTAAAGTTCAAGAGTTACCTTAACCAAAAAATCTACTAATTAGAGATGCAGAGAATGTAACCAAATTATCAAAGTCTATTCGCCTTTTCGTAAGTAATTGGGTTTCCAGATACGTAGAAGCAAAAGAGAAAGTTAATACTTTATATTATAATTTTGAAGCACAAGGATTTATATTGACCATTTAGTAACCAAAAGTAAGTGCATCTAGATGAGTGTGAACAGCAAAAATTGCCAATGTGTTTTCAATACGGGTAAGTGATCGTTTGATTTTATCCATTACACCTGACAACTGTTGTAATCTATATGCAATACTTAAAAACAGTTCCAAGGATGTTTGAATTTATTTATCCATATCAGCTCGTATAAGTAAACTGTACATTATCCATTAAAATCTTATGATACAGACACTAGATTATAAAAGAGTTAAGTTTTGTAATATAGGGGTGAGTTAAAAAATTACTTTATTTCGAGAACTAGCAGTTCCTTCAAGAGAAATTGCAAACCAATAAATTCAAAACTGTTTCTTTAGAGGTTGTTTGTAAGAAAATTCTCATCGCATACTAAATCAGCTTTAACCCAATATGAATGTCCTAAGGACAGCACTAGATTATATTAAAAGTCACAAAGATAATTAAGTATTAAATCAGAGATGGCGCTAAATTGTTATTATTTAGATATCAAGCGACCTGTAACAAGAGTTTCAGTTATTTGTGTTTTATTTGTTGTTAGAGACTGGTGAAATATTGTTATGGAAGGTGCTCACGATTTTAGACTTGTCAGGTAAGTTTTTACGCATGTTTTTGTAATGGTTCAACAAAAACTAGTCAATGTATATTTACTATGTATTAAAACTGCTATTCATGCAAAGAAAGATATATTTTTTTTTAAAACTTGGAATTTCAGATAGGTTCAAGCTCGTATGTCCTTTTAAAAGGACAGTGGGCTAATATGATGGCAGTATTGACACATCTATTCATATAAGTATTATAATTTTATGTGCAGTTATAAGTATCCTTTAAAATAACAAGACTACGTTTTTTAGAAGTAGTCGCTAGTATATTATTGGTATACTTTTTTGTATCGGCGGCGGAGTTGTAGGCCGGCGGATGTGGAGAGTTATGCGCGGCCGAGATAGTGCGGCCGACGGTTGTGCGGACTCGGCCAGTCGTTAGTGGGCACTTGTCCCATTCCGTTACTGTATTAGTTTTATCAGTATGTATGAACATTTCTTGTTATTTTGTACAATAGACGTTAATTATCATTTAATATTTGCAACTTTTAGTTTTTACCATTATTAAACCCACCTTTACCAAAAGAACTAGGGTTGCCATCTCCTGGTATTTTTATTCCGGGAGATAAAATTAATTTTAGAAGAGTGTCTTACCATTACCACTACACCACTGAGCCCAACGAACCCAAAAAAGAACACTCAACTACAACACTGTACCCGCCGGGTAATTGATGTTTTCTTCTCCTGAAATGTATCAGTTTTCTTAAAAACACCTGTGAGGCTGTCTTCGTTTAAGAGCTCTCATTCAAACCCTCATACGAAAAACATCGATAACCGTTAGCATGTAGCTGTATCCGCTATTGTGTTTACCAAAACCTGCATATGTTTTACAAATAAATCTGATTCGCATGGGTGCATCCCTGATGCTTGTTTGTATGTAAAATAATATGAAGCTAGTTTAAAAAGATGAGAACACAGACATCTTGCAATCAATCACAATATTGAAGATTCTGTTTGTGTATTAGAAAAAACATACAGCCGAATCCGAAATGGAGTACAGGTAAATTCAAAAAAAAATGGTTCAGTTTTGGGTGAGGAGAGATTTGAACGGATGTAGGTATTTCAGAGTTGTGTTGAAGCCAGCTAATTTTAAGGTAATCTCTCTATAAATAAAGACGTAATATAAAAAAGCTATTTTTTTGCATGCATTTAAAGCGTAATCACTGTTTAATGAGTTTTATTATTATGATCTAGATCAGAGGTAAGATGTTTTATGAACTGTTACTAAACTATTACAATATAATCGTTCAAGGTGAAGACGATGGATGCAGCTCAAATCTTGACGATGGTAATTTATGAAGCAGGAATAAGCTAAATTACGTTGCCCTTATTTTTAGAAATTTAAAAGTGTTATAATTAGCAAGCTATTAATTAAAACATACAGATAATAATTTTTCGATTGTATAGAATTCTATAAAAGAATCTGTCTACATGCATGGCTGAAATTATTATTTTTAACTCTATATTTTAATTTGTTGGTGTTTTAGTTGCAGATTTAAAAATATTTTTAGGTTCGTTAATGAGTGGCGTGTAAGTACACTTTTCACATTATATTTTAGTAATGAGCGTTGTATAACAGGGTTATATAATTGTATTTCATACAAATAGTTTATCGATATGTAGACTTTACAATCTCAAGGTTCAATGAATGTAAAATTACTTTTAAAACGATTGAACCCGATAATCTCGTTTGTAATCATTTTGAAAAATTCACTTTTGTACTACGTTTAATTGTTTTAATCAAGAACCCTGTAATACCAATTGAATCTATTTTTTTCTTTTAATTCGGCTTGTGTTTTTTAAAATCATTATATAAAATTTATTATTTAATGTTTTTAAAAGAAATATTTATATTATATTGGTAATCAATTTTAGACTATTATATTTAACCGTGTTATATAATTACAATTGATGTGTAGTAATTAACTTACTAAAGCAAGCATAATTTAAAACGAATTAACTGTCACCACTGAAGTAAAACAAAAGTAATTTTAAAATCATGTTTGTATACATGGATGTAAAAGCAACAATTACAGATCTTATCTTATTTTTAAAAATAGGGTTATTATCTTCACAAATAGTACATATCAGATTAAGCTACAGTTTATTTATATATTGCATTCGCTGCATTTTACAAAACAATTTTATCATACGATGAAACTCATTAAAACCATTGTAATTAACTATTTGAATTTAAATAATGAGCAGTACATTATAAGCGTCTTTAAATATCAAAATGGCCTTATTGTATTTTGTACTTTTAAAAGATACCTTCAAAAATAAAATATTCAAAGAGACAGTCAAAGTGAATGCGTGTTTTACATTCTAAATGAGGGTAAAACCCTATTAGCTATAACTTAGAGTTGACGTCAGAGCTTGAATACTTTAAATAGCAGGTTCGAGCACTGTAAAATTCAGACGATCTCAAATTGTAGAAGTCTTCATTACTATTAACAGGTTTGGTGAGACTGCCAGCTTGGTTTGAGATCCCAACACTTCCTTGAGGTGTACAAGTCTTTTTTATACCATAGCAAATCCGTTGAGACTGACGGTTTGCCTCAAGGCCATCATTATTATCTTCTCCGAGAGGACCAGATGCAATCTCTGTATTTATTAATACAAGTTACGATTTCGGGTAATTCCTTAACATTTTTTTTTACGTGTGTATGTATGTTTAAGATCTTATAGTATTATTTTTTGATTAGGATATGATAAGATAAGGTAGTGTTGTACAACGTATACTGTGTCACATCCAAAAATAATTTTTAAACCCCATCTTAAAAAACACCTTTATGAATGTTCTACAGGCAATGCATTTGATTAGTAGAGCTTATAGAGAACATGTATAAGTCATAAAGTACAAACAAATCCTAATTAGCTAAGCGATATACCACCTATTACAGAAAACGCTCGCTGCTCCTCCTGATGACTCAGCAACAAACCTCTGCTTAACCCTGAAATATGCCGATTTATTACAGAAAATACTCATTAACCCATACCCTGCTAGATGGCACCACAAACAAATCCCTGGTTAACTCTGAAATATACCACTAGGTAGCGCCACCTTTATTACAGTAAATACTCATTAGTCCATACTCCTGCTAGGCGGCACCACAAACAAGCTCTGTCTTACAAGTTAGCATTAGAGTCCTCGTACTATTTCCCACCAGAGGTTCAGACCTAACACTAGACCCTGTCTTACAAGTTAGCAATAGGGTCCCTTATTCAATTTTCAAATTTTCAGCGAAGCTAGAGATAACATTTTATCTTACATCTTTATTATTAAAACAATCCCCAGCGAAACACCAGGTCCTAGAGGTAGCATTTATCT
This sequence comes from Vesta saturnalis, assembly GCA_036346205.1. Lineage (NCBI taxonomy): Eukaryota > Metazoa > Arthropoda > Insecta > Coleoptera > Lampyridae > Vesta > Vesta saturnalis. The sequence continues at coordinate 2,484,335 of JARFJB010001043.1, forward strand.
TACAAGAATTTCCATAAAACAACCCCAAGCGCTGCACAGGTCCTAGAGATACCATTTATCTTACAAGAATTTCATAAAACAACCTCAGCGCTGCACCAGGTCCTAGAGGTAGCATTTATTTTCAACCCCAGCGAAACACCAGGTCCTAGAGATAGCATTTATCTTACAAGAACTTCATAAACAACCCCAAGCGCTGCACCAGGTCCTAGATGTAGCATTTATCTTACAAGAATTTCCATAAAACAACCCAAGCTGCACCAGGTCCTAGATGTAACATTTATCTTACAAGAATTTCCATAAACAATCCCCAGCAAGCACCAGGTCCTAGAGGTAGCTCTCGTCTGACAAGAAACCACAATTTCATATTTCCCTAGCCCCTGGTCTCAAAGTAAACCTGTTTCTCAAGCTAAACCTGTTTCTCAAGGTAAACCTGTTTCTCAAGGCAAACCTGTTTCTCAAGGTAAACAACTTTATCAAGGTAAACAACTTTCTCAAGGCAAACCTGTTTCTCAAGGTAAACAACTTTCTCAAGGTCAAATAGTGGTCAGCCACGTGGCAGGCCCTGGGAAATCCCCAAGGTCAAATGACGTCACAAAAGTGAAAGGTGAGGTGCCGGTCTTCTACTGACGGAATCGTTATCCGCAGCAAACGAAGATAACATGATTTACATCAACATTATTTTCGAGGAGACCTCGTCAGAGCTGTTCTTTAATGCCACTACTTTTTTCTTGGGGATCACGGTAAAAATCTATCAATCCTTGTTTTATCCCACATTCTTTATGAAAATACTGCGCGACTACTGGGAACATTTTTATGATACCTTTGTTCGATGCGTCGATTCCGACTCAAAAATATTCCGCATCCTTGATCTCATTCAAGAGTATTTCTTGAGCTGCCAACGAAGAATCGGGAAATAGGGCGATGAACAGTTTGGTTGTGTAATCCTAGCTATTGTAGCTGTGATGGTGTTTAATCCCATGATACACTGAAGTAGCCTCAATCGCTCGCAGATACACTGTCCTCTCCTTTTGAAGCCTTCTCCGTGAAAAAGCTCGAAATCGATTGCGAAAATGTATAGTTAGAGCTTAATACCTTCGTGCTTAATGTTGATTTTGGAACGACAAAGTTTACATTCTCCATTGTAGTTGGCACTTTTCACAAGCCAATCAAATTCAGTTAACCACTTGTCCTGAAACGCCGTAGAATATTTTCTCTTCTTTTGTGACACTCATGGAGGCGTAAGGCACTTACTTGAATTACTGTCAACAGAATCACTATCTTTAGTGGACTTTTTTTTTAAATAAACACTTTTATCGAATTAATACTTGTGCGACTTATGTTTGTTCAACGAACGCAGTAATATCGGCACACGCGAGAGAAAATCAAGCAATACTAATTGCAATTACTGAGTTGACTCGACTCCTCTCCCCGCGCACATGTGAAAACTGCCCTGCCATTTGCCAGTGTCGCTGTTGCCAGATAAGAGGATTTCTCCCTAAATCTAGGTGATTTTCTATCCAACTTCAAATTTCGTGAGAATTTTCATTATTACCAAATACCTCCTAGAGACGGGAGATTTTCAATTCCGGAATAATCCCGGAAATCCGGAAGAGGTGGCAACCCTAAAAAGAACGTGAGAAACAGCAAAAATACAGTAAGGAAGCGTACTTAAAATATTTCTTAGGAAGAATGTAGTAAAAGAATTTTTTAGCTGCTTTAGTAGTGAGTCCTCAATGTATATTTTTTTAATTGACTACTCTATTATACAGAAAATCTCAATATTCCATGAACTTAAAAGAAATTGTCCTCGTTTTTAACATTTTTACAGATACGGCGTTTTATCTAAGGAGGGCAAATTATTTTTTTTAACCGACCCTTAACCACTTCAAGATTTGCTTAATTAAGCTGTAATGTGTAATCACAAAGAACAAAAAATTAAATTATTGCGGTATCTAGAACAAGGTTTTCTTTGTATGTTGTTTATCTGGTACTTTTTTTGTAGGAAGGTCTACCCATACGGTCTGAAAAATAATAATTTTATTGATGAAGTGCAATATACGGATGTTATATAACAAACAGCTAACCTATAATCAAGCTATCAAGCAGCTATTTTTTATGGGCAAGGCTTATTTTAAACTACCAAATAAACATTCTACAAGCTTGTGTTTTACACTGAAAACAAAGAATTCTTAAGTTTATAATTTGCAAACATTTTTTAATCACCCATACTAAAGCAATAATGCATAAAATTAGTCGCATTAAAATCAATGTCAAGAACCTATTATGCATACTTATTATTGCCAGTGCCAGCACAAAAGAAAGTTGCGGAAGATAGATTTCTCCCATCTCTAGTATCCGATAAACACACGAACAGCATCGTTTCATTTCTCTGCTTTCTGCGTATCTCGACGCGCGCTCGCCTATTTTAACCAGTCCAGTGCGGTACGTTAAGCGAGTAAGGCGCCATGCGGGACAGCAAAATGGCAGAATTAAAATTTGAAGCGCCCCTCGCACAATTTGAAGAATCTGATGAACGGGGTTCAAATGATTTTCAAACCGCAAATTTAATAAACGAAAATGAACTAAATAATATTAATTTAAGAAAAAAATTAATTGATAACGATTTAAATGATGTGCTAAACGATTTTAATGAAGATATTTTACTTAATGATAATACAAAACCAAAAATTTTACCCTCTAAAAATTTAATTTTAAACGGAGATACAGCTTCGGTTGCTGATAATTTTACAGAAACATTTTCTGGCTCATTAGAAGATTTAGTTAATACTTTTGATGAGAAAATAACCAAGTGTTTTGGAAATTACGATGAATCTGTTGAAAAATTAGCACCAGTGCAAGTTAGAACACAGGAGGAGATCATGAATGAATGCCAGTAAGTTTTAAATTTAAACTAATCAAGTAGGTAGAGATTGAAACTGCGCTAAGGTCAAAATAATAATAAAGCAATTTCTTTGCCAAAAAAATAAAGAAATAAATTTAGTAAGTGGGTAGTAATTTTCAGTGCGAATCATCATTGACGCACAATTCCTAATTTTACGTAATTGTGGTTGTTGCAAGATAAGAGAATAAGTTAATTAAAATGCTCTAAATTCTTGAGAATTATGACATTCTGCACTATTTTTATTGATTCCTATTTAAAATGACAATAAAAACATAACAATGCTGCGTTTAGTTTGCAGAATATCAGCGCATGTGCAGTCTTGGGGGTAAAACACAAGGTTATAGCATAGTACCCAAAATCAATACATTAGTAAGGGTGTTTCCCCTTAGCCCCCGTATAACTGATATTATTTAGAGACGACTTTAATAGTACACACCGACCTATTTCACGTCATAAGTTCAATATTTTTTGTAAATCTGTTTTAATTATTAAGTGAGCATCATAACCAATGGAAAGAAACGACGTCGAATTTTTATACATAATCTTTAAGTTATTTGCATGTTGATAGCATTTCTGTCAATATTTATTGATATTACTGCTTGTCTGGTCACCTGCACTAGATTATGCTAATCTAACTATAGAATGCTAGAAAAATGTATAAAGCTGGACGGCCTTTAAATAAGTATTTTCACAATAAAATCCTGAGTTTCAAAAATAAATACTAAGGCCAAGGTTAATCCTTATCTTTGAACATAAACATTTTACAGAAATAATAGTAAATCATAACTTTCTAAGAAATAATAAGTAGCGGAAAACCATTAGTTTTCTCCCCCAATTTGCAATTTATCGACATATTCCGACATTTATACTCAAAATGTTAATTCAAACAGGTCAAACCCATTAAATTTTCCACTCTACTGTTTTTGGCTGAATACCATCGAAAACAAAATGAATTGTAAATCTTAGCTCAATTTACTAATGTAACCTGAGAATCCCTTAAATAAATTCCGCCCTCGCTTGAATAATTCATGACCAGCCTATAATTAATATTTCAAATTTATTTCTTTGTCACTTTATAACTATTCTGCATTATATTAGAAAATTCCAAATTAAAAAAAAAGTAAAGGATACATTAGAAATGTACGATGGCGCCTGGTAACATTATTAAAGCGTCGCGACGTCCGTGTGGTCGATAACTTTCAGGTACGTGTTGGTTAGAATTTCACCCTAAAAACTATAATTAATTTAAAGCTTGAACATTAATTATTAGTCGAATCATAAGAATATATAATGAGTCACAATGTTATTTAAAAATTCATATATTTTCTATATTATTACATCCTGTGAATTTCTAAGAACTGTCTTTGCAGTTTCCTTTCACTTTCGTTTATCTAAATATAATTGTGGTTAATTAAAATTTTAATTTGTTGTAATTAAGTAATACTTTCATTAATTTACACAACGTACAATTGCAGCAGTGTTTACGCATACTTATTTAAGTGTAACAATAACACAACAACAAAAGAGAAGAGAAAGTGGTTATTTATATTTTAGACATGTAGCACACACAGTCAGCGAACTTGATTTATTGCATTTTTATCTCATTTCAAAACAAAAGAGAAATATAGGACATTAGATTTATATGTAAATTAAAAAAACTGCAACATTCTAAACTGTTTTGACAAATTAGAATGGTCTTCTATATGTGAAAGAAAGTAAAGAGTATTTTTTTCGCAACATAACACGTCATAGGAAGGAAATCTGAATTCACTTAAAAATAAGAAAAACATTCTAAAAATTTGACAAAGTAGGTAACTCTTATTCCTTATTAATATCTACTGAAATAGTGTTAAAGCAACACTGAGTAGAAAAATTGAAGTGAATGTGGTATGGTGTAAAATAAACCAGATCGTACTGAAATGCCATTATAAGAACTGCTAATTAATTTTTGTTATAAAATCGCAACACTATCTCTGATAAAAATTAGAAATAAATGCAACGTTATAGTAATTAAGGTTTTAAGGGTGTTACGGTTATAATAACGCCCCGAGGTGCGTGGACCGAGGGCATCATTCCTGTAACACCCGTGGTGCCTTCTATATTTAATGTCCTTTTAGTGTGTTATTCAATTAAAGAAGATATTGAGTTTTATTTTTGACGTTTATTGTCATACGTATTTTTAGTAATAAACAAAGTGGGTTTGACTTTTATTTTAGCAAAAAATATAATCGAGTTTGTTCAGGCACCTTGATTTCGTAACTATGCGTTCTGTTTTTTGTAAACAAACAATCAATTTTTCCGACGCCATTTTAGTCGTTTTGTGCTGTGGTAAAAAATGTTGTCCGAAGATCTTTCCCAAGAAATGCTATTAAAAACTGTCGTAGCACTTGTACCATAAAAGACAAAAAAGGTGTACAAAAAAGAATATTGCAACTCTGAAGATTGGTTAAAAAATATTCAAGATTTAAGGCAGTCGTATTCTCCAAATTCTTTTTGGACAAAATTTTCAATGTTGCGCAAAGAATTAATTGTAAATAAAAAAATTAAAAGCAATGAGAAATTTGTTCAATTGCAGCTTTTCCTTAAGCAAACAGGAAGAGATTATCAACCAAACAAATCAAAAGTTTTAAGCAGAGAACATTTTTTTGTCATTCTTAAAAGAAGCACCTACTGATAAATATTTGCTTGCTTTGGTCATTGGCGTATTTGAAGCTTGCTCAAGGGATAAACTGGTGAAGATGCGTTTTAATGACGTTCGAAATATGGAAAGTCATATATTAATTGAAATTCCTCAAAGCAGAAATGGTCGACAACGAAGTTTTTTAGTGAATTGAAGAAAATGAAATCAGTGCATTAAAGTTTATTAGGCATTATATATCACTAAGACCCAGCACAGCACCTGAAGATAGATTTTTTGTGTTTTACCGAGATGAACGATGTACCGGGTGGCCAAATAAGCGAGGCACGCGGCCATATCTCCGCAACCGTTTGGCTGACAACGTTGGGAAAAAAATATTTATAACAAAATCGGCTACAAAAATTTAAAATAATTTCAAATGCCGCTAGATGGCGCTAATTGCCTCATATAAAAAATCGCATTTTTCTATTAATGTTTGTATAATTAAGGTTAGTAAAAAGTAACACCGTAGGAAAGCACTGGCTTTGCTCTACAACTTTCATTATGTTCATTTTTCTATATCTCCTATGGGTAAGTGGTAGGGGAAGAATATTTTAATCCATAGAAATATGTCAGTAACTTCCTTACTATTTAACCAATTTTGACAAACGAGAGCTCATTGGAAAGAGCATGACTTGTGAATTTCAAAAATGTATAGAACTAATAACTTTGGAGTTTGCTATTACCGCTAGAGGGCGCCATGTGACGCGTTTACGTATTTACAAATTTTTGTAGTAAATTTTAAATGGAATATTTTTTATTAATATAGTAAAAGGGCAATACAATGACAGTTAATCCTGCCAAAACCGCAAATTTTTATCTTGCGCCATTCCAAAGACATTTAGATTTTTTTAATATTTTGGTAAGTATTGACTCACCCTGTATATTGTCAGATAACATAAATTACTGATTTTAGTTAAAAAAATAAAATAGAAACATAGCACAACTATATTTAATGATAAAAATGTAACATCTAGACAAAACAAAGAAAATAGCATATTATGTAACTATTACAAAAATACCTTTTGCAACCGTTTAAGCGAGCGCTCCAATTCGTATGAGTGCAAAGTGAGTTGAATACTATACTTTTTTCAACACAGCACAAATCATTATTTTTCATGTATTTTTTAGTTTCTACAAATAAAAATTGAATTTAACTAAAAATTATTACATCACATTTTAAAGATATTAAAGATAACGAAATAAATAAAACACTAGGTTCCTACTGTAGCGTCGTTTAAATCCACATATGCACATTCTAATACTGATTTTGTTAAGAAATGCATATTTTAATCCTGATTTTATTAAGAAATTCATATGCATACGAAGTAACTTATTTAAATATCTAACTTTTCAATAATTGATTGATCCAGAATAGACGGACTAATGTGCGAGAATTTACAGATCAGTGCTAGAATTGTGTAATTGATGCGAGAATGAATTTGTTCGTTTAATATGGGCACTTATTATACTAAACAATTAAGGAATAAGAAAGTTTTGATGTAGTCAAAGAAAAACTAACTAAAACAAAAAAAGTTATTTTCTTAAATGCTGCCATTTTCTTCTAAACATCTTTGTCGAGTAGACATAACGGCAGCTTCTATTTCGGCTTGTGGTATACTTACTACAAATGGCAATTCAAATTCTGTTCTCCATATCTTCAATGGATGCAGGCATAGTTTGTAAAACCGTGTCTTTTAATCTTCCCCACAAATGAAAATCCAGACAAGTCAAGTCTGGTGACCTGGTTGGCCAAGGAAACAGGCTGCCCGTCTCTATCCATCGATCGGGATACGTTTCAGTTAAATGTTCCCTAACGTTAAGTGAAAAATGTGCGGGGTAGCCGTCGAGTTGGAGAAACATATTTCGCCTAATTTCAAGAGACACATCTTCTAATAACACCGGCAATTCATTCCCCAGGAACTCCAAAAAGTTGTGTCGATTTACTGGTTGGCGATAGAAATAGGGCCCAATGATTTTACCTTCTAGTATCGCACGCCACGCATTGATGCTGCAATGTCCCTGATGTTGAACTTGTCTTACCCAATGGGGATTTTTGCCAGATCAGTAAATCATATTTTTTATGTTGGCTTTACCATTGCTATGGAAGGTAGCCTCATCTGTCCAACAAATTTTGAATAAAAATTCGGGATCTTCGTTGATTATAACTAAAAGCCAATGGCAGAAATCTATTCGCTTCGCATAATCCTCCTATTTTAATTAATGACAAGTAATCATATGGTAAGGATGTAATCTAACATTACAAAATATATTTAATAATAAACCAACTATTTGAAAATTTAATAAAAATATTTTGGATGGTACTCCGACATATCCCCAACTCATGAGATAATGTTCTGGTACTAATGTGGGGATGAGCTTCTATGTATGCGAAAACATTAATAGTATTCTCCTCGGTAGTGCCTTTACCATTACGTCATACTACTGGACGGCGAATGCTTCCAGTACGCTCTAACCGTTCAAACAATCTTTTAAAAGTTATCTTTTTATAATGATGGCGATATGGATAGCGCATCGCATATTACCATTCAGCTATCGCAGAATTCTGGAAGCATTCAAGGTAAATATTAACCATATCCATAGCCTCATCATTCGTAAAAGGCATTTTTAATTAACACACCTCTTAAATGCAACAATAAACTCAAACTATTTATGATTTGACATTTCTTCACAGTAAGAGTATTATTAGTTAATATTTTATTTGTTTCCAAAGCCTACTAAATGTGTTTTAAATTGTAATATATAATTACCGGGATTCATGTGTTTTCAGATTAATGTTAGAGTTGCTATTCCTTAGTTTAATAAATATTTAGAGAGTTGCGATCTTCATAACCATTTTATTGTTGTTTCTAGTAATGTTAATACGTGTTGTAAAATAATAGTAATAAAACAGAAAATTATTTTTTTTATAAATTATTACTTATATTTAGAATTTACATCAGTTCTACATGCATAAAGACAAAATTTACATCGATTTGGGCTTGAACGTTGATGGCGCAGTTGGTTAGCGCGGTACTCTAGCAAAGTACAGGTCGTAGGTTCAAATCCTACGCGAGCTAAACTTTTTATTTATGTATTTAATAAAATTAATAATAATTTTTAATTACATATTTACCTTTGAAAACTTATTCGTTCATAACAAAAACTTATAATAATCTTAGAAACTGTTAAACTTATCGATTTAGACAAGTTATACCTTTTCTTATCTAAAAAAACATCAATGTTTCGTATTAAAAAAAAAATTCAATTTACTCCATTGTCGTAGAAATGAGGGATTAAGCGGTTTTACTACCCGTTACGTTCTACGCCACTGTACATAAGAAAAACATTTAATAAGCTAAAACCAATGTACTTTATATCTATTTATTATACCAAGAATGAGAAAAATACCTTTTTTCGTTTTGGAGATATTTCAAAGATCATTTTTTCTTGTAACTTTAACATCCTGTATCTCGCAAACGAAACACTATTGGACTTACGTTTGTATGAAAGCTTTGTGTTAAAATCATTTTCTGAAATCACGTGTATTCTTCCCGAAACACCCTGTATATATGAAGACATAAGTATTAAGTATTAAATAATCATTGTTGAATAGAATAATGACAAATATGTAATTACTAATTAATCGATAATAAATAAAACTGGTAAGTTAGGTACCAGAGATGCTACCATTAAAAAAAAGGTTAATTATGAAACAACAAACGTAGTATTTCAACTTAACCCCCTATCCCAAATTATTTAAAAAAAATCCGCTCACTCTATGCGGCACCTTGAGCCATTTGTATTAAGCTTACACGAAAACCTCAAATCCTAAATTACTATGGAAATACGAAACCCTCTATATAGGAGATTTAATTAAATAAGCAATGTATGGTACGACTTTTCTATCTTCCAAAAAATATAAACTGAAATAATGTTAAATGTCCAATTCTAAATAATTAATGTGTTTGTATGAATGTTTTACACACATCTAAACGTTTCGATAACACTTAAAATTATCGTCCGCAGTAGTAATAAAATCTTTCAGAATTGTTTAAGATAAAGATAAACCCAACTATGGAATACAATTTTAATAAAGATTAACTTGATTCTTAATAAATTAAATATTCTTAAACTGCGTTGAAGATGACAGATCAGAACACCCTCTAACGATCGAAGGCTAACAGTGAATAATGTCATATCCTGTGAACAAATTTAACAAAATTTATTCAAGTTCTGACGTAAGTGTAAAGTTGTGAAAAACTTTAATTTGAAATTCACAAAAGTATTCACAAATAGAATAAAAAAATAAAAATCCAGTCAAATATAACGAAGAAATAGTTTTGTTAATAGTTGTGTGCTATTTTACAGTAACCTAATATAGTACGTTTTATATAAATTTTAATTTCACCTACGTATGTTAAATTATGGTGCTGTGTTAATTTAACAGGTCTAAGAAATCACACAGCGCAAAACGACAAAGTTAAAATCAAGGCGTATCATTATTCCTTTTTTTAATTATAAGATGCCAAAACCTATTTAAACGGAGATGTTCTTCTTGTCTATTAAAATTATTAGGGCGTTTATATATCTCAATAGCTTCAAACAAACATAATAATGAGTTTCTGTTAACAATACTCCCATAGTATCAAATTGAATGCCATGATGTAAATTCTTTAAAGCATTCTGAGCTACTGCAGATTTGTCGGGTTGATCTAATTTACAAAATCTCATATGTTCTTTACTTCTTGTATCAAAGCTACGTTTTGTGGTTCCATTGTGTACATACTTTTCCGCATGAATAGGATAACTTATACACTCCTGAAGATGATAATGGGTTTGAAACATCGTTCTTTAATTTTTCTTGTTGGTTTAAAAAGAGTCCTAATGCATGGTTATATATGATTTTTTCAATTCTATCTTTATCATTAGCTTTTCTTCCTTTTATAACTTTACGAAATAGTGTCAAGATGAACTCATTATTATGTTCGTATACAACGTAAAGCTGATAATGTATATAATCATCCTAATAACTTCAATAGGCAAGAAAAATCTCCATTTAAATAGGTTTTATCTTATAATTAAAAAAAAAAGGCACAATGGTACGCTTTAATTTTAATTTTAGCTTTGGTATATGTATATTTGTTGTTGTTTTTTCCTGAACCTTGAAGTATATGCTTTAGCAATTATATGTTAAATTATCACAGCACTATATTTAACATATGTAGTTGAAATTAAATAAAAAATTAATTAATTAACAAAACTATTTGGCGATTTGACTGGATCTTTAATTAATGTCAAGTCTCTATTTGTGAATTTTTGAATGCACAACGTTACACTTACATCATAATTTGATTAAATTTTGTTAAATTTTCTCTTTGATTATGACATTTTTCACTGTTAGCCTTCACCCGTTAGGTGTTCTGATTTGTCATCTTCAACGCAGTTTAACAACGGTTAATTTATCAAGGATCTAGTTATTCTTTTTTAAAATTGTATTCCATAGTTGGCTTTATACGTTTATCAAACTGTTTGATTAAGGGTGGGGGGGTTATTATGTGGATTATTGTAGATTGTAGGCCTAGTATGTACACCTCCTAATTGTCAGGTTGAGGGATGTTCAAGTCGTCATCTTACAAAGTTGTTTTCAGGCCGTTTCCCTTTTGCTAATTATCGAGTAAATCGTTATCATCTACAAGGTTTATATAGACAGTTTCACCAGTCGGCATCGTTTCAGTGTTGGTGACGGGCAAATTGTAGACGATTTCTGTTATGTGCCGCTTTATGTGCCGAGCGGAACGTGTTGCAGGATAAATTTTCCTCCTTAAATCTATTGATTATAGTGGCATTGGAAACATTAACTCCTCTTGATTCAAGCAAATCTGCTTTACCTGCGTGGAATTTAAATGTCGGTTTTGCAGATTTTTTTTTTGTTAGTATGCTCATGCTATGGTTAGTATTTACTTATTTATAGCTTATATATCTTATTCGTGGACTGTTCAGGAGTCCTTCTCCTCTTCCGCCCTGGTCAATCCATGTTTGTTGGTGTTGCGATGTTTTGTTGTTATTGTATAGTTTGCAATTAGGAGATTTGCTTATTTTGGTGTACAAAAAAAGGAAAAAAGGTTTGTTTATTTAATATTTAATAGTGCGTTAATTGGCTTAATTGTGTGTATTGTTAAGTGGGGTGTAATGTGCTTAGTGTGATTATTAGATTCGTCGTCCGGTTTCTTGCTGGGTCGTCATCGAATAGACGGGGGGATGCGGAGGGCATATGGGATGTTGTCCAGGGAATCTTTTATCTCCTCGGGGAGGTCGTCGAGGAGTTATCTAAGGATCGAGGGGGGATGTTAGAATTTTAATTTAGGTTTTCTTCGTGGGAATTGGGGAAAACGGTAGTTGTAGGGTGTGGTAAGGATCTCTTTGGTAGGGATAGTGTCGCCGAAGATTATTTTATGTAGTGTTTGGATTTTGTGTGTGATGGTTGGTATGTTTGCGTGTTGTGTTGTGAGGTCGCTAGGGTACCTGAGAGGTAACCTGTGTATGCGTCTGAGGATTTGGCGTTCACAGGAGGCGATAGAGGAAAGGTGATTGGGGTGTATTGGTGTATATTATTGGTGATCGGAAATCCATAACAGGACGGATGTATGTTTTATAAGTGTGTAGAAGTGTTTTGGGGTGGCAACCTCTGCTTCTACCCCGGATGGCGCCCAGTAGGTTTGCGCGGTTCCTAATCCTATTGAGTTTTTTTTAACATCGGGGAGCCAATTGAGGTTTCTAGTAAGGAGGATTCTTAGGTAGGTGATTTCATCTTGAAGTGGGAGTCTTTCTTGATTTAGGGTGAGGGAAACATTTCTGGAGGCTAGCTTTGAGAACTTACCTTCGGCGTAATCAGGATGGCGGAAGAGGATAGTTTAGGTTTTGGTGGGATTGACGGAGACTCTCTACTGGTTAGCCCAGTTGTAGAAGTTCCGCAGGGTTTTCGATTTGAGGCGGGAGGCCGTTTCGCTGCTTCGATTAACCGCCCAGAAGGCGGTGTCATCCGCAAACTGCGCAACGACTACTCCGGGTTGTGTGACTTCGGGAATGTCGGATGCGAAGATAGTGCATAGGATCGGGGCCTGCCTTGCGGTACGCCTGCTGTAGGTTGAAAAGGATCGGATAAGGGGTTTTGCAGAACAGTTCTTCTCAAAAATCTATCCATTGCAGGAGTTGTGCAACGCTGTCGTCCTCCGCCGTGTGTGTAATTTGGTGTGTTGAAAAGTCGGTAATTGCAAATGCAAATATACTTGTTTTTCAATTTATCTCTTGATCTACAAAAGTAGAGCTACAATTTAAAAAAATGATATGATAACGACAAATGTAGGTAGCTATTGTACCATACAATAAATATACAGGGTGTTCAATAACGCCGAGACACTTCACTGAAAAAAGTTAAAAAAACCTGCTAATGTATATCACCCTGCAGAGGCAGTGCATGAAGAAAATTGAAGTATTTTTAAACTCACATCTGAAGCTAAATAATTTAGGAAAAAAAATCATTCAAAAATCGCTAAAATCCATCAATAAATAAAAAACTTACGGCTTTGTAAACTTGATCGATATTTAGGGTCTGTATATTTCCGTAGTAACATCGCATTGTGGTTGACTTATTTCTAATAACAATTTTATTTTATTGTCTACGTTAGCTAAAAGCACGTGCCAACGGCATTTCCGTCGTTTGGTTTCATTAGGAGGAATTTGCGTTTTCTGAAAATTTGCGTGTCTGCAAAGATTTTGACATCTAATCTAGATTTCATATGCCAAATTCTATCCAAATGTTTTCACGTCTTCTTAACGACATTTGCAAAAAATCGCGTTTTAATGTTTGTCTATCAACCCTATCGCCGCCGTAGTGATTCCTTAGCGCGGTACGTATTAAAGGTAAGGTAGTTAAATCTCGATTACAGCATTGAGTACTTCGTCTCTTAAAGGCTGTTCACTAACCAGGCGAAGTTGTAAATTAATTAAATTAATAGCAGGCTTATGTTTGCGTTTTTATTTTTTCAATTTTCATAAATTTGTTTCAACATCTGAAACAATTCTGAAAAATGTTATTACTACTGAGGACAATAACTGTAAGTGTTACAGAAACGTTTAGATTTGTGTAAAACATTAATACAAACATACACCTTTCTAAACCCAAAAAAGCTAATTATTTTAGGCTTGAACAGTTTTATGAATCAGTCTTAAAGGCTAGTAATCGTTTTTTGGACCTAATAGGATTAAAGTCTGTCGAGCATCCCATTAAAAATGTCATGCAAATCCGACAGATATACTGTTTGTTTTTGAAAAGTCAATGGCAATATGATTATAAGTGGTATGATATTATACGTTACTGAAATGTTGTTAATGGGCGAGGGAAAACATGGAATGAACCCAAAAACTTAACCTATTATTACATTAATGAATAGCGGGGAAAATTTTCTTTCTTTAAGATTTAAAATGATTGCTAACCAATAAATAATTTTTTGGTGGGGGTGGCAGCCCTGATTCGATAACTGTTGAGCTATAAACTTTAAACATACAAATCTTAAACCACCATACAAGAAACTGATGAATAAGCAATTAAAGATTAGCATCCATTTGACGTAAACAAATTAAAGAAATAATAAATCCACCTATTAAACCAATAGTTATACAACTAATATTAAGATTTAAGCCTACAATTATATAAATTTTTATAAATGGAATTAATCCATAACCACCTATCTGCTGCCAAGGTTATAGATATAGCAATTGGAGCCACCATTTAAATTATTAATATACACTTCCATATTTTTTTGTTAAAATATGAAGGAATTAGGAAAAAAGATTAATTTATTTACAAGTTATCTGATGTCTAAACATATTTTGGATCCCCAAAATTGATATAAAATTTCTGTTTGGAAAATCGGGGTCACTGGAACTGTGGCAGAATCTGTAACAAACAAAATACACCCACGTACCATACAAAATTAAAAAACACCGAACGCGTTTCAATAGCTACGCTATCATCATCAGCGGTTCACTAGTCTACGCTACGCTATCATCACCAGCGATCGACCGCTGATGATGATAGCCTAGCTATTGAAACGCGTTCGGTGTTTTTTTTTAAATTTTGTGTGGTACGTGGGTGTATTGTGTTTGTTATAAAATTTCTGCTAAACGACAGGAGCAAAACAATGTCAATCAATTAATTAGCTATAAAACAGTACTGACCAAACGCTCTCAATAGCATATTTTTCACAAGAGAGAAATGGTTGCTAAAATGTAATACGAAAAAGTGTAACGATGTTCGTAGCAACTTTGTTTCATACGAGCACCATATTTAATTACGTCCTTTAAATACATTGTAGGAATTAATTTAAAAATTAATCGTTTGGAAATCCCATAATGTGGGTGTAAAAAAAGATTACAGTGATTTTTACCAAAGTTAAACCAACGTCATTTTTTTTTTACTCAATGCCAACGTGAAATTATACAAATAGTAAAATTACATCAAAATAAATGGAAAATATTACTAAATATTTAAGTGCTTTGTTTGGATTAATTATATTATTAAAAAAAATTGAAATTAAAAAATTACAATTTTCATTATTTTTTTTTAGTCAAATAAATGTTAATTGCTTAATTGAAATGGGAATTGATACTAATCTCCTTAACGGATGAAGTTCTGTAATAGTAACATTAAAATGCAAAAGTTACCCATGTGGTAGGTAATAGATTTCAAATAGGGAAGTTACATAATATGCAATTTTTTTTTATGTTGCCTAACAAAAGTTTTAAAACAGCGAATTCGTAAATTTTTTTCTTAAAAACATGAAAAAAAATTAGTTTTATCAATCACCAAGCTAAGGAGTACATAAAGTAGCCCAAAAACTAAAATTGTCAAATAATACTATTTTTGATTTTTTTATAACAACTTTTGGAAAATTGTAACGTGTAAATTATTATATTATAGAAGGTCTCACGGTGATGGCCCATTAGAATTATTTCAGACTACTTTGATTAGAATTTTGAACAGTGTTTTCGGAAATGCTCTACTCAAGAAATATAATGGCGTCCACGTACCACTTCGGGATATACCGGAAGTTGACGTCATGCTCGTTATGGAACAGCCTGTATACTATTACAGTTTTGGATTCTACGTAACGTTTTAACTGTAAGAAACAGTAACTATGTGTATTTTACGGCAAGAAAGATAATAAAAAAGAGATAGGTACGGGATACCATATATCGTTCGAAAGGGAAAACAGTTTGTATCAGAATATTTAAAACATACTGTATGTTCCACTTGAACAAATCGACTTAAGAAGGTTTGAATTTAACTAAACTCGGCATTAATTTTACATAACCCTGTATATAATTAAGCCATTGTGAAATTATGAATGGGAAGATTAGGGTTTCAGCTAGTCCTCCTGTGAATATTGCCACTCTATCTTACTTACTGTAAAATACACATGGTTGTTACCTACATCAACCTGGCACCCCACATTAAAATAATGAAATTATTCTAATTACATCTAAGTTATAATAGTTTGTACTCGTTTGTACCACATTTTTTACCTTTTGTTCCTCAAGGTGTTCAAATTTAACCCGGGGTTAAAAAATGTTGAGTTGAGTATTTTTTATCATTCATGACGGTATTCGAGAGAGCATCGTTTGTACCTAATTGTACCATTTTTCCTTTTGTTTGTACCTCAAGAGGTTGTTTTGTACCGAATTTTAAATTTTTTTTAAAGGGGTACCTTTCTCGTTTATAGAGAATTTCAAAATCAGAAAGCGGATACTGTTTCGTTTGTACCGGTTTATATAATTTTTCCTTCGTATTTCTAGGGGTACACATTTAAGCAAGGGTTAAAATGTCAGCACCCCACTTTAATATTTTGAGCGAGCGGGTGGGTGCTTGGGCGGGCGGGCGTTCGTGCGTGCGTGTGTGTATGGACGTATGTTAGTATCCACGATAACTCCAGAACGAAAATACCTACGTACTTAAATTGTTGTATTTACGCTTGTTTTCATTTGGCTTAGAGCTAATTAGATTTTGGGATAAATTCAGGAGAGGGGGAGGGGGGTTTATTAGGGTCAGTTATTGGTTTTTATCAAATATTTCTAAAATAGCTGCACATTTCAAAAATATAAAAATACCTAGATATAGACCTTAAACATATCCATTAATTATATTCTGTGTAATTTTTTAATACGAGGCGTAATTTAGCGGGAAAAAAATTCCTAAGGTAGAATTTGAGTGTTAGTTCAAATTTTTTCATTATCTGAATAACGATTAATTTTATAAAAAAAAAGTAAATGTAAAAATTAAATAAATATGATTGAAAATACAGAATCTGTATTGTTATTTTTATAGAAGCGGGTGGCTTAGGAATTTTTTTTTTACGTTAACATTATTTATCCCTATTAATCTCTATCTGACATGAAGTTTTAAACGTCATTCTGACATAGATTATTGTTTTTGTTTTAACAATGTTGCCTGTTTTCGTTATGAACGTATAAAAAGAGGTTGCATAGTTATCTAAAAAAATTGAAATTAAAACTATTTTATTTCTTTTAATTCCCATTTTGTAGGTTGGAAGGTCGTGTGGTGTTCCACACCAGATTTTTAATATATATAATATATAACTATAATGTATAAGATATAACTTGACCGAAAAAGAAAAATTTAATTGTCGGTAAGCAGTAAACAGATCACATTACAAACATCTTATAGCAACCTATCTCTTTATGTGTGCGCCGCAAGTGTCTTATCTTTCTTTCGAAAAGCCGCTTATTCTTACATTGGAATACTGTGTCGAATTTCGTCAAAAGCGACTAAAATTATTAAAGTTAGGTGCTGACATTTTTTAACATCTGGTTAAATTTGTACTCCTTGATGTACCAAGACAAAGCAAAATGGTACAATGGAGGTTAATCGATGCTCTCTCGAATTCTGTCGAGAACGATAAAAAATATTACAATATTAAAATATTATAAGTGGGGTGCTAACATTTTTAACCCCTGGTTAAATTTGTACCCCTCGAAATACGAAGGAAAAATAAAAACAAATCGTTACAAACGCAAACGAAACAGTATCCGCTTCCTGATTATGAGAATCTCTATAAACGAGAAAGTTACCTCTTTAAAAAATTTGAAAATTCGGTACAAAACAGCCTCTTGAAGTACAAACAAAAGGAAAAATGGTACAATGGATTACAATCAATGCTCTTTCGAATTCCGTCAAGAACGATAAAAAAAAAATTAAAGTAGGGTGCTGGCATTTTTAACCCCTGGTTAAATTTGTACCCCTTGAAATACGAAGGAAAAAAAGTGATACAAACCGGTACAATCGAAAACGAAACAATATCCGCTTCCTGCTTTTGAAAATCTCTTTAAACGAAAAAGTTACCCCTTTAAAAAAATTTGGAAATTCAGTACAAACCAACCCCTTGAGGTACAAACAAAAGGAAAAATGGTACAATTAGGTACAAACGATCCTCTCTCGAATACTGTCATGAACGATAAAAATATTCAAGTGGGATCCTAACATTTTTTAACCCCGGGTTAAATTTGAAAACCTTGAGGTACAAAACGTAAAAAATGTGGTACAAACGGCTGCAAACTATTATAAATCAGATGCAATCAGAATAATTTCATTATTTTAATGTGAGGTGCCCGGTTCATGTAGGTATGGTTGTTAACTAGTATCTTTTTCTTTTAATTTTTTGCAAAAAAATATCATAAAAATGGTTATTTTAGGATTGGGAAAAATTGAAGAAAGACCACCCAAAACGTACGTAGAATCCAAAATTACAATAATATACAGGATGTTACACTTAAAATAACGAAGATACCGTCATCTTCCGGTATAACCCAAAGTGATACGTGGAGTAGTTAAATACATTGTTGCGCAAATATTTAATATTCCAATCGAAGTAGTCTCTGAAATAAGCCAGTTCAGTTGAGGTTTAGGAATGTGATGCCAGCTCCACTATCACATTAATTATTTGAAGAGATCAACATTGAAATAAATTTTGTTAGTATTACATACACAGTATGTTACGTTGATAAGTTGCAATGAATATATTTCCGAAGCTATATAGATCCATAACTTGGAAGTAACGTGTTACGGTCGCGATACGCGTGGACCCGTACACAAAATGTATGGTTTCGAACTAGCTCAGTAGTAGTGGCGTCATTCTTACTTAAAACTATTATGGAGCTCGTTGAAACTCACTAAAATTGGAAAATCGGAAATATAAATGACGCGCCTGTAATTTTGAATTTCTAAAACAATAATGTAATGAACTCGATCTAGTTGGCCGCATAAGACAGAAATTCAAACTGATCACTCAAAAGTAAAAACTCGACCACACACAGATTCACTAAAAATCCTCCCATCATATGCTCTAACTCGCGCTTTAATTTCGACTCATCCTATAAAGTTACTTCAAAATCGCTATAAATCCCAATTCGCTCAAATAGTTTACGTCATACGCTCACTTCTATGCTTTATCATTTCTCAATAAATCCTAAACTTCATTATCTGGAAAGATTTGCGGTTAAAATGATAATAATAATAATAATAATTTATTGCATTGTAATAGTAATAGGGGCAAACCCAGGACTAATAGAGCTTTATTATTACATTGATTTGAATTCATAATTACAAAAAGCGTTATCTGGCAAATATTCTTTGACGATTTTTTTTAACATGAAATTGAAAACTTTTCAGGTATTCTGAAGTTGGTTATAAAATTTCTAACACGTATAGTTCCTCCGTGATTGTGTTTTATGCAAGGATAAGTATAATTGTCGTATATCTTAGCAGTGAATGTGCCCGCGACAACAAGCTTATTTTGTCTAAATACATATACCACCGATTCGAGTATGAGAAACGACAAGAGTGGTAAGATACGCAATTTGGGATTGTTTACAGTCCTGTCAATAACTTAAATTCTGGAGTACCCTGACAGAGATCCGCTGAATTACAAACAGCCGTTTAGCAGCAGGAGACTGTCCGCATATGGTAATTGCATAGGACAATTAAAGGTACCACAGTAGGCGATCTTAAAACTATTAATAAAGTTCTTTAGCGAGTTTAGCTGCAGCATGGTTTTTGTAAACGTGGCACATTAGATTATATTCAATAATCACTCCTAACAAGTTCAACTTTCAACTTTCAGTTTCTTAGAGGGTGCATTATTTTTTTTAGATTTATTATGGGTGGGAACTAACTGATTAACAGCGAATCAATTACTTCATTATCATTACTGGTAACAGTTGAAATTAGAAACATCATTGTGGGATTGAGTATCAACGTGTTTTTAAAATATATCATTTATAACTCTTATAAACAAAATCTTAAAAATCTACGTAATTTTACCTAAGAAAACTTCATAGAGGTCATTATCAAAAATAGTAATTTGACGTTATTAGCAATGACGAGATATTACTCAAGATTAATGACAATTCTTTACGCATTTTACTTCTAACAAGGAAAAAGGAAAAGGCCACGTATTTCTTTCCCTCTCTAAGGGGGAGAGCGGGCTGCTCGAGCTTTCCGAGCTACTTCGGCCATAATCATGGATTCCCAGCATACATACATACATTACGTATATATGCATGGTGGGATTAAGGATGGGTGTGGTCAGGATAGGATCCGACGGAACGGAGTTAGGGTTCTGAGGGAGAAAATACTACCCCACTATTTGCCTAAGCAGCCGCACATGGTGTGCATATACGCAGTGACCAAGCCGCTACATGTGTATGAGGATAACCCCCTGAAAAAAACTCATACAAGGTAGACGGTAACGGGAATCGAACCCATTACCTCCCGAATGCTAACAAACAAATGCAACAATTACTAAAACAACGTACCTATATTAAAAACAGACAACCTCTTTAAGATACATCGGAAGTTTTTCGACTCACAAACCCAACTTGCTCAAAAGGGGAAAGTGTCAAAAAATTTTGATGTTCCAAACCGCACGATCGATTTTTTATTTCGCTCTTTTGTGAACCAGAAGATTCGATTATAAAAGATTCTGAGATCCAGTTCCCAAGATATTGAAAATTCGGATAAATTTCTTAATTGTGCCCGAATAAGGCGCTAAAAGTACAAAGTACACAAAATGGGATACAAGATGGCATTCATCAAAAATCATACACACAATCGTACAAAGCTGTCGCAACAAAAAGTTAACCTACGTGTTACATGTTATTACGCATAAAAGACAAAATGTAGAACAAGTAGGTCAAATTTCGATTGATTACTAGGCAGAGATAGTAAGTATCTTAATTTACTAAACAAATGAAAAACGAAATGAAACTGCTCTAATAACCAAAGTGTTAATCACAATACAACATCGAAATTTCACATTTAAAAATGTACAGATTAACTATATACAGCTTTAACAAGAGAAACAAAAGACAAATAAACAATAAAATCAGAATTCCTTAGCTGGTCCATTGTTTTCTAACTTTTTCACAACCTAATCTGATTAAACTAAAAAACAAACAATGTTTCAATTAAACTTAATTTGTTCTTTAACCTCACTAAATGATAGCATGTTTCCGGAGTTTCCAAATTTTAATTCGTAATTCTTTATTACATACAGGGTATCCCAACGATTCGAGGGTTGGAAGATTACGCCTATAGTGTCGATTTAATAAAAAAATCTTATAACAGATTATTGTAGTCAACAACGAAGAGCATCTTGTAAAAATATTTTTGTGTATACAGGGTGTCCCATTTTCGAGTACTACACTAAACTTGTTTTTTTAATGGAACACCCTATATATTTTTATATATTTGATTTCTCTATTAAATGCTGAGCAAAATGATATAAAGTAATATGGGTCTACGACTAACGGTTGCTAAAGTTATTGGCATTTCTATGTAAAAAAATTAGTCAATTAAATAGGCCCCTGTTCCACCACCTTGAAAGATATCGGAGTGAAATTTTGAGATTTGTTTTTCTAATCTGTCTAGTTTTAACTTCTCCCGTCAGATTTCAGACTGTTTTCTTTGCATATACAGGGTGGTCCATTTTGCTCAATGTTATTTTTCTCATGTTTTTAAATGGCACACCCTGTATTTTATTACAGATGTGAATAGCATTTTTTACGGGTTTTTAATAGATACTCACTTTTTACTTTACTAATCGTTGAGACACCCTGTATATACATAACAAATTTTTCTATTTTTGTATCTTAATATAATGCTTCGCGACAAGGTGATAAGAAACAAACAATGCGCAGGAACCAAGGTCCCAGAATAAATCGACCACGCCGGTTACCTAATCAGATCGGCATAATCCCAAACGAGATCGTCCTTTATCTCTTCTAGATGGAAAACTGAGAGATCTGCTCCAACAAAATAGTATATTGTTAAGTAGCGTAAACACTAAAAATATAGCTTCAACCAGCTTCCCATTAATTAATATTTCCGTAACCAAACCCCAACATTACACTAACCACCCTTGTGGTCACCCCACCCCCACTGGCCCGCCGACCTAACGCTCACTATTCATTCTAACCTACGCACAAGATAGAAGGGATTGTAAACCATAGCAATTCTCGCGTTATTCAAACTCAGCACCGACGCTTTCAAATATGCGAAAGAATCCTGGTACTTTCTTTACCACTTAACACGCTACAAAAAGCAAACAAAGCGGAAATTTAACAAAACCTTTTCCTATTGAAAATAAGTGTAAGTAAAGTAACAAATGATTCTTAAATTTTGAAACAAAAAGACAACACCACACGGTAACAACTAGCAAATTGCAACACTAACCCTGTGTAAGCCTCTGTAAAACAAACCATACACAAGTTCATTATAATTTCTCACACAAAAGCTCAGTTGGTTTATACATCCTTGTATATAAGTGCTACAAGTTTAAAATTTTTTAGGCGAATATAGCAACTGGTTCGAATCTGGTAAGCGGACAAACTTTTTTTAACTCAATAAAATAGTTTATAAGAAAATTTACACATGTAAAGATTATAATAAATAATTAATAAATCTATGAAATTATTTTATATTTTACTTTTCATTTGCTCGTTTTTTATTGGATAGACTCAAGTAATCGAAGGTGGGCAAGTATTTCAGGATTGACTCAGATTTTTAGAGGGGGTGGGGAAGTAATTGATGGAAGCATGGTTGAGATGATTTAAATCAGCATGATTTTTTTTAAATAAAAATCATGATTAATTTAGTTTAGAAAGGGGGGCTCAAATTTGAACACTTAAAAATATATTTGTTCATAAAAAAATAAAACGTTTATGCATTTTTATGTGGTAATATTTATTATTTATTATAATAATCGAAAAAAATTCAGCATTCAGCTGCTTTTTACAAAAATAAAACTATTAAAAAATGTTTTTAATACAAAAACAAGAACTACATTTAAAAAAAAATTAAATATTGCTGAACGTCTGTAACCTAAGTGTTATAATGCTTAAATAGATATACTGGTTTAGCTGTTTTGTCACCGCCCAGTCTGTTTCTTATGTATGAAATTATGAATCAATAGGTAGAAAACATCCTCTCGATATCAGCAGAGGATGCACAGGTACACAACACAGAAATCACTGTAGGCAGTACATGATTAATTTATGGAACATCTTCTTGGGATCTCCATCACGGTACTGCTGTTACATTTTTTATTATTTCATCCGAAAACATAGTTTTGTGAAAAGGGTCTGACTTGGCTTCCAATTTAATTAGTAATGGTAATAATGCTGTGTCTGCAAAATATTGCGAAACAATAACTAAAGCATCTCTCTTTTCTTCAGCTAGTAATGGATAATCTTTGTTTATATTCATTGTAGGATCCAACATATATGGGGGTTAGAGCTTGAACATATCTTTTATTAAATATTTGATACTGACGCAAGCTTCTTCTACTAAACTGCCGGTGTCAAAAATAGCCATTAACTTTTTCCATGTGTAAACTGCTCTAGATGCACCTTTTTGTTGTATTACGTCAAGTACTATGGAAATTGGTTTTAACAACTGTAGCAAATCATCGGCCATCCTTTTAATGTATATATCTGAAACTTTTTTAAAAATCACTGGATCAATTTCTTCTTTATGCTCTTCACATATTAATAACAATTTCGGCCATTTACTTACGTAGATCTCAAGATAATCTGAAAGTATATTCCATCGAACATCTTGAGCTAAGACCAATTTCTTGCCCCTTTTTCTTTATACCAACCATTTGGCAAATGAGTATTTCTGAAGTATTTCACAATTTGTACTATATGTTCCTTTACATGCGCATTATCTGTCACAATACTGGTAACTTTACAGTTATATTCATTTTTACACTTATTTGTTGACTTAATAGCCAACTCAGTAAGATAATCATCTGTATGGGGATGACCGGATGTATTTATGCTTTACAAGAGAACACTGTTTCCATCTTCTGCTATCAAAACGATACAGATTATCGGCTCATTATGTACATTGGACCATCCATCTAAGGACATGCAAACAGACTGTCCAGAAAACTTCTTAAAACATTTAGATTTTTCTTCCTCAAATATTTCATTCAGGAGCGTTGACGATAAGTGAAATATTGATGGAGGAACGGTACCGGGTCTAAGCATTTCTATGGCTTTTCGAATTTCCTTATTTTCTATCGCTCTAAAACGGCTTTGGCTTTTGTCTGTCCAATTCTTTCTTCTTATCTTGTCCAGTTCGCACAACAAAAGAACCCAAATAACCGCTACTTTCACCTACACTTCCCTTCTTCATAGTTCTCGCTTCTCTGTTTCTTTTGCAATTGGATAATTTCATTCTGGCTAGTTCCAGTCTGTAACAACCACCGTGAAGAGTTTCAACATCATTGATATCACTAGTTTTACTTTCACAGATTTCCAAGTAACTTTTTAGTCTATCCACTAGACCTTGCAAGTCTTTACCACACTTTTTACACACTGCTCTGCAACCTAGTTTGCCAGCCACTTTCTTTTTTACAAAACGTTGCCAAGCACTAAACTCCTTTCTGTCCCGGCTTGTCATGACTCCAAATGTCTTGCAAGATTACCCACAGAATCAAAAATATTACTAATAACTAGAATAAGTGCGTGTTATTTATATAGCTGAGCGTTTTCTGCCAGTGTTTACGGTTTCAACAATTCCCCGAACTCGCAAAACTGCGTGAACAAAATTTTCACGTTAACACTTGTCGAGTTTTGCTTCCTATGTGTACTATTTCTGCCTGCTAGGGATGCAAAGTTTAATAAATAGATTTTATTAAACGAGTAGAAACTTATATTAAACATGTTATCCAGGTTTAAACGCCCATCAAATAAAAATTTGTGAGGTTATTAAATATGTGCTAGAAGATTAGAAGCATAAAATTTACAAAAATCGTGATGTTTAAAGGTATTTAGTTACGTAAATAATAGTTTTTATTATAAGTGAAACTCTATCCTAAGCTATTAGATGCTTCAAAATAAAAACATATTTTCATTGTTGTATATTCAATAGAAATAATATTTATGACCCACATGGAGATTTGTAAGGTAGGTATAGAAAAAGACTTCTGCTAAATAGCTAAATTAAATATAATATAACTATTTGAATCATCACAATTTTAAAAGTAAATAATAAAAATTATTCTAATTTGTATTCTGTATAAAAAAGCGTCAGCACAATGAACGAATGCTATTTGTTTACGTTATCTTGTTTGTTGCAGTTCTAGTAGTTTTATAGTGGGTTTAATACTCCCATTGTATGGCTTAAACAATTGCTGATATTAAAAGGGTTTGTCGGTTAAACGCGAATGCAATGACGTTTAAACCTGTAACTGTAAACGTTTAATCGCTGCAACCCTACTGCCTGCAAATATTTGTTTGCTTAACAGAAAGTAAAGAGGTAGAATTATTTGAAAATAATATATTAATAAAAACTAGTCAAATTAAAAAAAATTAAAAACTTTTTTTTTTAATCATGATCTTTATCAACCCTGGATGGAAGTACTGTATTTATGTACATCGTAGGTGTATCATTCAGTAATTTACTGAGGGATCTTAAACTGTAAATTATTTAAACTGGTAAATGTAAAGTTGAAGGAATAAAAATCGTAATAAAGAAATACCTTTTTTTATTCAAAAAATGAAAAACAATTTTCGTTTATTATATCTTCTTAATTTAGCACAGACGCCAGGCAACACTGTTGTGTGAAATCTCACACTCCGACAATGCTGCGTTTTGTATGTGTTCTATTGATAACAAGCGGATACATATATGTTTATATGTTTATTTTGTGATCTGTGATTAGAATGATAGTTATGGGGCATTTCGGTATGAATCCCAATGTCTGTACCTCTGTGCGTCAAGTTGCGAAGAATACGACTTTCCTACGTAACAAACGAAAATGAATTCAATAGAGGAATTGATTTATGCGAGACCATGACTGAGCTAATTCTAAATACTCCTCGGCTTATAGTTTGTTTTAGAGATTAGTGCAATTCTCCTTCAAATGGTGTTAACAATAAAATAATAATAAAACGACAGATATCATCAGGTTTGCAGCATAATGACTTACTGTCGCATTACATTTTACCTGTTCACGTCCGGCAGTATTTTTCTGATCATTTTTCACCAAGGTTTTCAGGCCTCATTTCATAAAAACCAACCCATACTACTAAATGACCGACAGATGATTTACAAGAGAGTGGCTGATTCATTCCACGGGTGGTCTTCGAAAATGTTAGAAAGGGAACACTGTTGAATAACCGTTTGAACAAAACGGAGCACATTTTCATCATTTTATTGTTAAAACTATAATTTTTCATCACTATTTCTATTCATTTTTTTCATTGTATTTATTTATATCTTCATTACTTTAGGGGCAAAAAAAAATTGCTTTTAGTTCAATACGAATTGATAGAAGTTAAAAGTTTCTTGAGGAGACCAATATAGCACAATTTTATACTGAAGTGAGGAAAGCTTGATCTTGAAATATTTGACAAATGTGTCAATGTTACATTGACACATTAATGAAGTATTTCAAATTAATTAATTAATACACATTACATTATTAATCCTTAGATTAACATCTCGGACATTTACATAAATGTGTAGCTATTAAAAATTGGAACAAGTTTTTATTTTAGTTTATGTCACTAGAGTTTATATATTATTTATTTTATATGGATCTCTTAAGCTATTATGGATAAAAGTATTTGTTACCAGTTGGTTTCTTGATTTCAGTTGCAGGAAAGTTTCTTTTTTAAGTCGAGTCACAGCAGGTAGATGGATTCTTATCTTAAGCCATACACTAAATTTATTCAAGTTTAAGTAAGCTATGACAATCATCTATTATTGTCACATTCCTGCGCTTTAGGGTCCATACATTTTTAAAGATGTATTTCTAACAAAGTGTAAAGCAATTGGCATGTCTAAATATATTTCGTTTAATTTATGAGTATTTTGTTTTTTCAGTTAGAATATTTCTAATTTAAACACTTTCACTTTAAAAATTATTAACACTTGTATGTGATTTGGTTCACCTACTTGTGAACATTTTGGTTAGATTTTGCAATTCTTTGCACTTTCTTTTCTTTTTTACGCCCTAAAATTAATATAGATCGTCCTTCAGAAAGATGAATTTAATATATAGTTATCATATAAACAATTAATTAAACAATCTTATTGTACGTATGGATTTGATTTTTTTCATAAATCTGATGTAAATTGTTAACACTCTGTTTACCAAGCGTTGTTATTATAGTAATTCTAGTTTGTGCAATTTTGATTCAAAAAACACGTATTCCGAGAATACTTACTTTATTCATACCCAAGAAAAATCAAGTAAATTCTATTATTTAAAGAAAAATTGCAATTCCTAAAGAATAATTCAAGTAAAAAAAAATTGTTACATATTTCTCATTTAACTTAATTAAATGTATACAAAACAGGTAGGTATTTCCTATTTTGTTATTGAAGGATTAAAAAGTTAAGGTAATTGCGAGGGTCTCAACTATCAACCTTAGACTTGAATCAAATACTATGTATGAGAAACGATTTTACATTTGAATCTGTTTTATTAAAATTGGGTATCTACAGGATGTTGCTAAATTCGACCGAAAACGTTTTACCAATGAATACTCGTAAAAGGAGAAAATGAGGTCTCCACGCGCTTGGTTTTTGAAACGCAGGGTGTTTAAAGTTTAAAAATAAAAATTGTTTTTCTTTAATAACTGGTAAACTATTTCAATTTAATTTCTCCAATTTAGTGAACATATTTCTTTTAAAAAGACTGAAATTCCTGCAGACTTGCAATTATTTTCTGATTTTCTAATTCATTGTTGATTTCCGCGTAAAAAAACTCATAACCTTTGACCATGTTAAATTTAACCGTTTTTCAGATAATCAGATAAATGAAATGTACTTTACGTTTCATTTGTCAAACTTTTGGCGATAATGATATTTTTTAAACAAAATAGTTACTAACCACTGATTTTTAAAATATGTAGTTTACTTAAAACTAGTTCAGGTTTCACTTAAGGTAATATTATTTCAAAAAAGATTAAATTTACCACTGTCAAAGGTTATGAGTTTTCTACTCAGAACTACACAAGGAACTTTAGCAAGCTATTCTGCCAGTGGCGTAAACTAAAGAGGCATATCCATATACCACGTGAATGGAAAAAATGTCGACAATAAAAATTACACCAGAAATTGAACGTTTCTAAAAGAAATCCGATCACAAAATTAGAATTAGAATTAAATTGTAGTTGTTTAAGTGTTAGTAAAGAAAAGTAGTAACTTGTTAAACTTTATAATGGTAAATAAGTAAATTGAGTAACTGAAATTACATTTTTATATGATTATAAAATTATATATATATATATATATATATATATATATATATATATATATATGTGTGTGTGTACAACGTGAACCAAAAAAACGTACCCCTGCTTCAAGTATATATTCTACACATAAATTGAAGATGAAAAGTCAGATAAATTTTTTCTCTAAAATGTATGGCTACAAAGTGACAGGCCCTCAAAGTTGAATTTTGAAAATCTTTTTTCGCAAATAACTCGAAAACCTTTAGGAATTTCAAAATACTATCCCCAATGAAAATTATTTCTTTGTTGACGAGGATTTTTCTGGTTTGATTGGATTGTCTATGAATGGACTGGAAGTATTAGTTTTCACATTGTTCCCGTGTGCTTTCTATTCCAACTTTTGTGTGTGTGATTTTTCAGGTGTTTTGTTGACTTTTTTGGGTCCGTTATTCAATTTCCTGCAAATTTGGGCCTTTGATAAAGTGAATGGTTTACGAGTTATTTGCAAATTCATCAATCACGGTCAATTAAATACTACTGCACCAAAATTTAGTAAGTGGGCAGTGGACTAAAAGTCATAGTTGTCATATAGTGATTTTTGATCCGTTTTCATAAAATTTCTTTATCCATAATGAATAATAATCGGTATTCCAACTCCGAAGTGGCAGGCATGCACATAGTGTATAGCAGAGCTTTTGGGAATTGTGCTGAAGCTGTTCGTTTATATTCCCAGGCATTTCCAAATCAGCGGATACCGAATAAAAAGACGTTTGCCAATATTGACAGGCGCCTTCGAGAAAGTGGTACATATCATCAATTTATAAAAATTCTATTCATATCGGGTTCTCACAGGTTGTTTGAAGCCACCAAAAATTGACAATGGTAGTAGGCGAACTGCAAGAACACCAGTTTTAGAACAAAAAGTGTTGGATGCAATTGACGCTGATCTCACAACAAGATCCACCATATCCACCATATGTACAATTATTAAAACGGAATTTTATTATTTTATTATTATTAATTAACAAACAAAATTAGTTGATTAAACGTTCGAATTGTTCACCGTTGACTGCTATGCATTTACTAATTCTTTTCATGATTGACTGACGTACGTTGAAAAATAATTGCGGACCATCTCTTATTAAATTAGAGCTGTGCTGGAGATGTTGGACGTTTGTAATTGGCACCGAATACACCATGTCTTTTAAACGACACCAGAAAACAAAATAGTTTAGATCCGGTGAACGTGCAGGCCAAGGAACCGGTCCTCCACGTCCACTCCAGTTTGCATTAAAAGTTCGATTCAATGACTGCCTAGCAGTGAGTACAAAATGAGGAGGCGCACCATCGTGCATGAAATACATCCGACCCCAGACATCCAGATGGACATCTTCCAGTAACTCGGGTAAATCATTATCCAAAAAAGTGGTGTATGAATTACCATTTAAACGTTGTAGCAAAAAGAATGAACCAATTAAATTATTGCCAATAATAGCAGCCCATACATTCACACTGAATTGCTGTTGATGATTGGTTTCAGTGAAAACACGTGGATTTTGATAATCGTAGTAATGATTGTTATGGAAGTTAAAAGTTCCGTTTCTGGCGAAACCTGCCTCATGAATAAGATAATCGATGAATAATTTTGGTCATTATTGAATTTTTCTAGAAACCAACGTGAAAAGTTCACTCTTGCTTGAAAATCATTAATGGTCAAAGCTTGTATCTTTCGATAATGGAAAGGTCGCAAGAGTTCCGTTTTAATAATCCTACATATCGTGGACTGATTTGAATTATTTTCTCTTGCCAATTGACGAGATCTTGTTGTGAGATCGGCATCAATTGCATCCAACACTTTTTGTTCTAAAACTGTGTTCTTGCAGTTCGCCTACTACCACTGTCAATTTTTGGTGGCTTCAAACAACCTGTGAGAACCCGATATGAATAGAATTTTTATAAATTGATGATATGTACCACTTTCACGAAGGCGCCTGTCTATATTGGCAAACGTCTTTTTATTCGGTATCCGCTGATTTGGAAATGCCTGGGAATATAAACGAACAGCTTCAGCACAATTCCCAAAAGCTCTGCTATACATTATGTGCATGCCTGCCACTTCGGAGTTGGAATACCGATTATTATTCATTATGGATAAAGAAATTTTATGAAAACGGATCAAAAATCACAATATGACAACTATGACTTTTAGTCCACTGCCCACTTACTAAATTTTGGTGCAGTAGTATTTAATTGACCGTGATTGATGAATTTGCAAATAACTCGTAAACCATTCACTTTATCAACTTCAACCAAGAGGCAGGCCCAAATTTGCAGAAAATTGAATAACGGACCCAAAAAAGTCACCAAAATACCTGAAAAATCACACACAAAAAAGTTGGAATAGAAAGTATACGGGAACAATGTGAAAACTAATACTTCCAGTCCACTCATAGACAATCCAATCAATCCAGAAAAATTCTCGTCAACAAAGAAATAATTTTCATTGGGGATTGTATTTTGAAATTCCTAAAAGTTTTCGCGCTATTTGCGAAAACCCATTTTCAAAATTCAACTTTGTAGCCATACATTTTAGAGAAAAATTTTATTTGTCTTCAATTTATGTGTAGAATATACACTTGAAGCAGGGGTACGTTTTTTGGTTCACGTTATATATATATATATATATATATATATATATATATATATATATATATATATATGTATATATATATAAATAGTGCTATCATTATTGCTTCCTTCCAATACCCATATGTACTGCGTCCACTTAAAACGAGGTAATACATTTAAATTCACCGCGAATGCCTGTTGGCAAATTAGAGTTAAACACGCATTTCGCTTTAAGTTTGAAAAATATTAAATTTTAAATATACGTCATTTTGATGTTTTGTAGACTGTATTAGTTCCTTTCATGTCTATAATCTTGCTGAGACCTATTTAGTAGATATTGTACATTATTGATACCATGCACAGTTGCCAAATTAAAATAATATATTAAATCCTAATATAATTAATTTTAAGTAATTTACCTTGAAATACATATATGTCCTGTTTATTTTATTGTAATAATTGTCATTTTTTAATAGCTATTTGATTTATGACAACTTCCATTTAAGTCTGTTCTTCTGGCTGTTGATATATGTTTTTCTGCTTATTATGTTTGACTCCAAATTGAAAAATTGAAGACAAAACCAAAAGTTTGTGCTAATTAAAAAAAAAAATAATGGAGATAATGTAGCTTATATAATCTTTGTTTGTATGTGTTTTGTGTAAAATCTAATACTTCGAAGAAAAATAGGATACAAACGCCTGGTAGGTATATCTAAAACCGTATCAAAACTTAAATATTTTTAAATATACACCGCATAACTTTTGTATTTAGCATTTTTTTGCATCTGTGTAAGTAAAGGAATAATATGGTAGTTTATCATACTATTGCGCCACCCGGTATGTTTTACGGTTAAGGTGTATTCTATTTTTACGTTAGCGTTATAAGTTCTGAAAATAAACAACTGTTTTGCTGTCTGTGAAAAAATTAGGTTACAGTATTTAAAATCATTTTATTAATACATAGGAAACTATTTCAAACAGAAGACACACGTCGATACATAGGTGTAGAATACTATAGTAATGAGGGTGTTCCTTATTATGACGTGCTAATATTTGAAGAGTCATTTTTCCAAAATTGAGACATTGGTTTCATGATGTGTAGAATTTTAGTAAGCATGCTTGGAAGCGCCTAAACTGGGAAAAAAAGCACGCTAGTCAGTAGATATGCAACGTCAAAGTTTTGCTATAAGGGGAAAAAAGCAAGCAAGTCAAGCGAAAATAGGGAAGAACCAGGTAAGTCAATGTTTGAACTTCTCTCCAGTTTATAATGGTATGTGCTAGTAAAAATATATTTACCAAGTTCTTACGAATTTCAATTATTCTTTCCAGGCCTACTTCCGATTTCCCGTGCAAAATTTAATGATTTCCAATATCTAATGAAATGTCAAATTCTTTAGTAAACTACATTAATGTAAGTTAAATATATTAATAACGTTAATATATTGTTCTAGTGATTACCATAAGAACATTCTGCATGACTTTTCTATATAATTTTTTATTATTTTTCATGGGCCTTCCGAAAATGTAAGGAAGTTACGTCGTGTCTTTGGACACTGCACGAATCCAGCATGGATGATGGAAGCTTAATTTTTACTTTATTAGGACATAATATTTTAGTTATTTCCACAAACAATATTTTTGTAAGTTCTTGTATTGATTTTATAACGTTTTGAACATTAAAATGTGTTTTTCTCTATTTCGAAAATAATTGACTTACCTTCTTTTTTCCCCGACCTTTCATTTGAGTGTGATATTTAAGTAATTTTTTTATACCGTTAATCAAGAATTTTAAGAAATGTCAGTGGCGTACCACTTTTTTTTATATATCACAGGTATAATTCCTTTTCAAACTAAATTGATATCAGTACTTATATTAAGTTAGTTGGAAAAGAACTTATACTTCTGATATTTTAAACAAAGTGTGGCACCATCCACATTTCTTAAATTTCTTGGTTAGCATGTAATTAACATAAATTGGAATTACTTTTAGAACTATTGGAGAGGGTAGAATTGAAACTCCTATTATTAACATTAATAATAATGATAAGTTGTACTTTATAAAAATTGTTCGAAATAAAAACATATTGAAAAATAACTACCAAAGACAAAGTCAACAGTATAAAATAAAAGCCGTTGCGAAAACAAAACAACTCATGAAGGAAAATCCTGTATACACATTAAATTAACTAATAAAAATAACAAAACTTCTGTGAACTTATAAAACAGTTTTTTTAAAGGTAACTTTAAGGAACATAAATGTAGTTTTCATTTTTCTTTCTTCGTATATTCGTTTTGTATAAAAACCTTAATTTTAAGCCAGTTTTATTTTCAAGCAATTCTTTATGCAGTTCCTTAAGTTCTTCACATTCCCTACGTTTAGGGGCGTTTTTGTTTTAATATGCTTTTTAAAAAGTTTTTACTATATATTTTGTTGGCTAGTCCAGGGAACCAGTTTACGCGTTTTTCTTATT
Source organism: Vesta saturnalis (assembly GCA_036346205.1). NCBI lineage: Eukaryota > Metazoa > Arthropoda > Insecta > Coleoptera > Lampyridae > Vesta > Vesta saturnalis. The sequence continues at coordinate 2,517,843 of JARFJB010001043.1, forward strand.
TTTGGAATCAGTGATGTGACAAAATCATTTTTTTAATGGAGAAATCTGATGTTTGGGTGCAACTGTTATCATCAATGAAGTCCTCAGAATCACTTTTCTCACTTTCTCGTTATCACTTAATAAATTTTGTTCTAAATCAATGTTTATTTCGTCCAAGGACTTCCCTTGATATTGGTTTGCACCACCTTTTTCCATTACCAATAAAATCTTAGATATCTTTGCCGTTTGGTAAACATCATCTGGTAATCTATATGAATTTCGATGTACACCTGGCGTATGCCCCATAAACGTGGCTAATTGTTCAATTTCCTGATCAGATAAGGTAAACAGTTGGGAGAGGGTGGCGAGATGTTTTCTCAAGCGGGTGGATGTTATTGATGACGGATTTTGGCACCGCAACTCTTTGCATACTTATTTAAAGTTTTATAACCTATTAAAGAAGATACCGAATTTGCTTTTGCAAATAAGTATTTGTTTTCTTTAGGCACATAATTACCACGTACATCTATAAGGAGTTGCAGGTGTTTCTGTATATCACCACTAAATAAAATTGGAACCCCTGCCTCTCTTTCCTCTTATGACAACCCTTTAAAATTTTTTAATAAAATCTGTTCCGTAGAAGATATAACTTTATTAAATTATTCATATTCTTCTTTTCTGATTCTGTATTCAAGTACGTATGTAAAACATTCTCTCTAGTTCACCTGAACGTTTCCTGTTTAACAATATCACCCTGCAATATACGGACTCCATTAATTTATTAAACGTTAACGGACAATTCTTTTCCTTCAGGGATTTTAAGGAGTTTTCAGCTACATTTATTAAATGCTGTTTTAGTAATTTTAAGTCATTTGCTAATGGAACTATTGTTATTTTATTCCATTTGTTTAGGTGCAAATTATTGGCAGCTTCAGTCGAAACTTCGAAACGCCAGTTTGACTGAAATAAGGTAATCAGTGTTTTCAAATTTGCCTCCGCCTCCGCTGTAGAAACTGTTAGGTAGTTGAAGTGTTTTTTGTAAGCATAGGTAATGGCGATTTCACAGCATTGCTTTAGGGATGTAGCAATATTAATAGCAATTGTGGGAGATACATATACTTCTTTTTCGACATCGTACTTACCTAAACGTTTTGCAGTTTCTACAAAAAAATCAAAATATTCTGGGCGGAGCGCGGAAAGCAAAGTTGTAATAGATGACTCAAGTTTTCGAAGTTCAATTAAGACTTTCGCCAGTCCTCGCATTTTTCTTGAAGCTACAGAAATAAAGTGCTTCTCACGATGTGTGTTAAGATATCGCGATCCAAAAGCGCAGATAAGTACGTCATTCTGAGCTTCCAGAGAGATTTTATCTGCCCTCATGCAGGGAAATACTTCTTGTTTTAATCGCGGATCTACTCTAGAATTAAGGACCATTTTTGCCTGACCTGCAGCTTGAGCGTTACCAGTAACTTTGCCCTTATTGCATTTTTTTCTGTGGCGATATAAAATATTTGACGAAAAAAATCCTAAACAATTATCACATGGTAAAGTCGTTCGGTTGGAAACGTAGGATTCCCTCACTACTTTAAATCGTTCGCTGTTTTGTCCACTTGCCAAAAAGTTTCCCTTCCTTCTTAGTTTATCTAATAAATGTCGCCTGTCTTTGCTTTTCGTAGGTTTGGAGAATATTTCAATTACTGCGATTTCTGTTGAATGATTCCGTTTAATATGCCTTACGAAATTTTGCACCACACCTTCACAATAGTAACAATAGTCTGGCTTTCTTTTATAAGGCCTTTTGAACACTTTTAAATCAGGCACTTCTGATTCAAAATTATTACTTTTAATAGCTGGTAAAATATCTTTATTGTTTTCATAAAAATACGTAGACCCTTTGAAATCCGAGAGATTTTTTCATTAATTTTATCTGCTGATATTCCCGGACAGTTTTCGTAGGGCGTCGTAGATGTTGGGTGCTTTAAATCAGGCAGATTCGATACATAGTTGATTTTTTCATTAATTTGAACTGGTAACATGTCCCAATTTGTTTCATAAGGCATCGTATACGTAAAGCTTTTTAGATCAGGTAAATTTGTTTCGGTGGTATTTTTCTCCTTCATTTGATATTTGTTAGAACGCATCGCAGATGTAGAGTATTTTACATCAGTGTGTTTTGTATCAAATGATACTTTTTCATTTGCTCTGGAGTTCGTTATTCGCACATTAAATACACGAGTTGGAGGATTCTGAAACAGAGAATGAAACAAGCCTATGAAGAAAATAGTCAGAAAGTGTTACCTCAAACTCATCTGAGTCAGGAACATATGATGATTCACTATCTGTCTGAAAGGGGTCCTCTAATGTGCTCGTATCAATTTCTTGTGAAGAATTGTTAAAATTTCCTGTAAATGATATGTAACATAAGAACAAGTAGTGTAATAATTGTATCAAAACCTCTATCGACTGTTAAAGTCTTGCTAAAAACATTCCTATAATAAGAAATTAGATCAAGGAATTTTAAGCTGTTTGCAAGCTTTTAAATGTCAATAAAGTCTATTATAAGGTATTATTAAGGTGCTTTTTAAGTAAAGCAGAAAACTTCCAAAGCACTAAATTTTTCTTTGTTTGTTAAGAACTGCCTACCCAGAGCTGGAACTGACCCCAGTATACTACTTTACTCAATTGCTTTTTATAATAACAAATAAAATACAGAAACAACAATATTATTACTAGGCATATCTGTATATCTTTATATTGTGTCAATGTCCTTTGAATTTTAATCAAACCACCTTATAATTTATTATAAATTGATATTTATGTTTCATATCGTGAACATATTACCTCTGGTGATTCTGCAAGAAGCTTTTGTTGTGCATTATCCGTGATATCACTATTACGAAGACCTATATCTTCTTCTAGCGATTCTCTTTGCTTTAATCAAACGAACCTATAATACAAATCATACTTATATCAATAGCAGAGCCAACCTTTTGAAATTATGAAAGGAATACCTCCTGTTTTTCAGCAAGAAATTGTTGTTGTTCATTATGCAGATGTACATTTTTATCTTGAGATGTCCCTATGCTTTTAATTAACTCATAGGTAGGCACATCTGGTGGCTTAATGGTAACCACTTGATGTATAATTACATTATTTCCATTTATACTTGTCTTGTTTTGTTCATATAAATTACATGCGCTAGGTGGAACTGGAAACTAAAATAAGTAATTTTAAATTAACTGAACAAAATGTATTTAGGGTACCAATTCACAAATAGTTTTAACCAGCCAGCAGTTTGGTTTTTTTAAAAATTTATAGCAATACTTGGTTTATTTAAATTTCAAAATGCAAAGAAAAAATACATCTTGTGGACTTTTATCATTTGTTGCAAAATTACTAACAGTATTAATGGTTGATAATTTAGATCGGTTAGTTATTTAAAACAGTGAGTTCAGATAAATATTTATCCCGTAAAAACATAACATATAGTAACTTTAAAAAATATATAAAATGCGTTTTAATTTAGTTTCTTAACGGCAGATTATTAGACAAAAATACTTACCTTTGTCAAATTTATAAACAACCTACTTAACTCTTACTCTTATATAATAAGATAGTTCCAAAAACCTTTATGTTAGACACTTACCCTTGCGACAATATTTTCTTGTGGAGATGAAGCCTGAGGTGTTGGGACAGGGGAGAGCCCTCGATTACAAAACCAACTTTTTAAGCCACTTTTTCGCTGTTGACTTTTCCACATTTCTTTCTCTGGGTTATTATCTTAAATAAAAAAATTGTAACTATTGCATGCTTTGAAAAAGAAAACTGATTTTAAAAATCCCTTCAAATCGACGTGACTTCAAATCAGATTAAAACCTTCTTTATAATTTTATCATGATTTTTATTTCACAGTCCCGCACGCATACCAAATTGATTTACTCACTTAAATAGTGCCGTCTGATATTTACTGTGAAGTTTTTTGTGGTTTCACTAAAATTAAGCCTCGCTGTGTAGGTATTAACTGAAGTCTGTCCCAAAAATATAGACTTCAGCTATTCATAAAATAATCTGCTATTATTTTAATATATTGTAGTAAAATACAGTAGCTTCACAAAATAAGCAAAATATTATAGGTATGTTAATACTGTTTAAGTTTGAGCGACTTTTTGAACTTTTCAGGTAATTGGACACATAATGTGTGAATTGCTTAAACATATAAGAATTAAAACTCACATGTTATTAGAATGTGTTAAAAATTACTTTTTTTTCATTTATAACCACAGATCTTACTAATGCTATTCAATACATCAGTTTCTAAATATTTGAGATAAAATTAAAAAAAGAAGTAAAGCCGAATATGCCGTAAATATTATTCTACATATCCCGGTGTGACTGTTTAATTCGGGATTTTAGTTAAGCAGGACATTCCAGATGCCCCCAGTAAATTTTCAAAAAATGTAAGCATTTATATAAAACGTCTGAAGCTATGAAACATACAATAGTAATAACTATGAATTGGCGGGAGCTTTCAATCAACCATTACTAACCCAAACAACAACCCTAATCTTTATTTATTAATGTAATTATGTGTTAAAATATATGTCAGATACTTACCTATTGGGTCTTTTGAACACATTTGTGCAATTAGTTTACCCCTGTACATGTTTAGTAATTTGCCGGTATGGACGAAATAACTACCGCACTTTTGCGAGATAAAATATGTGTATATTGTCTCAACAATAATAATACTAACATGCCATGCATTTCTAAATATAGAAAGCAATGTTGTCACTTTGCCAGTCTCAATGTTATGCGTAAATTGTCCGTCAAATTTGTGACTGAGTATATTTGCAAATCACTTAACGGAGTTTTTGAGAACTAACTATACAATTGTTGTAAACATTTATACATTTATTGTGTCCTGCTAAACGTTAGTATTTCTATTATATCTTCGAAATAACAACAGATACCCCCTCTATTTGTCGGTTAACGAAGTTTACTTTAACACAAGACTTTAACATAACAAATTCACATCATATGGTTGGGGGAAAGGGGAGAAATAAAGGATTTCATTATTGAGACCGATATACGGTCTCAATAATACCATGGAGTCAATAATAAATGTATTATGTCAATTGAAGGAGTCGATAAAGATAGGAATATATATATATATATATATATATATATATATATATATATATATAAAATTGAAAAATTTTATACACATAAAAATTCCCTGAATGGGATTCGAACCCATGTCCTTTCGTTGACTAGACGGGTGCTCTATAAACTGAGCTACAGGGGTTATGAATTCCATTAAATAGAAACTTAATATGTATATAATTTTTTAACAACAGGAAATTATGTTAACTTACATGGTAACAGTTACTATGTGTGCTATTATCATGTGGCCCGCATATCGCTAAGGTTGCACATACGACAAGTACGTAACTGATTGATTTAATAATAATTGCTATGAGCGAATTTTAAATAGTGTCCTTATTTTATTGAATAAGCATTCATGATTTTTTTATAAAACATAAATTTAAAAAATTTTATGTGCCTAAAAAGATTCCCCCGAATAGGATTCGAACCCATGTCCTCTCATTGACTAGACGAGTGCTCTACCAACCGGGCTTCAGGGGTTATGAATTCCATTCGATAGAAACTTAATATCTATTTAATTTGTTAACAACAGGAAATTATGTTAAGTTACATCGTAACAGTTACTATATGTGCTATTACTATTACTTATTCAATAAATTAACCAAGGATACTGTTACAAATTTGCTCATAGCAATTATTTTTAAAACAATTAGTTACGCACTTAACGTGTGTGCAATCTTAGCGATATGCGGGCCACATGATAATAGTACACATAGTAACTGTTACCATGTAAGTTAACATAATTTCCTCAAAAGGATTAATGTTTAAATAAGACATTTTCTCTTAGAAGCTTTTGTAAATAAACGTAAAAATTAATTCAACGTTTCGGGAACGACCTTTGTTCCCTTTATCAAGAATTTGTTTTTCATAAATTCTTGACAACGCGAACAAAGGACGTTTCTGAATATATATATATATATATATATATATATATATATATATATATATATATATATATATATATATATGTGTAGTGAGTTTCACTGTATTTATTTTTAGATAAATACAATCATTTTTTCTTGTATAAATGTACATTAATACAAATGAGTGAATTGAGATTACATTGCTCAAGTTACATTAATGAAGTACATAGTGATAAATATAAAATAGAAAATAATTTCAATCTGTGTATACCGATTGACCATTTTTTAGTTCTCTAAAGATTTGAATAAGAAATAAAAATTGTTTGTTTAATTTGTCATTAAAAGAATGTTTTGTATGACGATGCGGTGACACTGGATATTGTGAATTTTAGTACATAATCTGCATACATTCATACACACATACTCCCAATTATAATAAGCCAAAGAAACACTTCCGGTTCACTGCGTTGTATAAACATGTAACACACTATATTTGATTTTTAAGATATGTAGACTAATGACTAATACAGTATACCATAGTAGTATATAACAAACAGATAGAACACCTCCAATGCAGCCCGTTGGATTAATCAAGCATACTAAAATACGCAAAATATGTAACATCTTTGTGGCTTGAATTCTTGAATGTCTATTTTTTCTTTGGATAATAAAGTTTCGGAGAGGAATTACTGAATCAGCATCGTATAAATACTTAAAACTGTGTAAAAGGAAAACCCGCTACAAAACTTCAAGGGAATGAGAATCGAAACAACTATGTCTCGAAGGAGCGAACCCATAGAACACAAAATGTATATCGATAAATGAGTACTGATTCATGTTTTCGGTAAATTAACTTATATCGTGATTGACGACGTTCCTGTATTCTGTGAACATGAAACGGATTTTGGAATTGACGAAAATTCACTTTATTATGTCATTAAAATTTAACACACTTCAATGGATATATTTAGGGTGGCCAGATTTCGAACGTCTTAGGTAAAGTATACGATGGAGTAAATACATAAAAATCGATGCAGATGTCATAGCTTGGATTGGAAACGATACCTTCTGTGGCTTATCAATTGTTTTCTATTTGTTCATTATCTTTCAATTGTCAATTTTTTCGTATTTCTAAAAAATGTTGTAATTCGCTTATTTGACGAGATAGAGAAACAATACTGCAGGTATAATTTATGCAATTTTTGGCGTAGGTTACGATTAAGCAGTTAAAAACAAAGTTTAGTGCAACGTTTTTTACTATCGTGTCTAAGTTTTTCATCGTAGAGGCCATTGAAACTTATTTTTAGAAAAAAAACTCGTACACATACGCAGACAAGCAAACACCCTAAACAAACAAACTAGCAACGAAGTAAGCACCCATTCACGAAAACTCATAAACATGCACTTACGCAAACGAAAAAAACTAGCAATGAAGGAAGCACCCAGACACGTAAGCACGCAAACCCCAAACTAGTAGCCAGCAAACACATGCTCAAACAAACAGGTACACGCGTATGAAGAAACTAGCAAACAAGTGAACACCCATACACAAAAACAAGTAAATCCGTAAACACAAACAAGGAAATAAAGAAACTAGCTATCCAGTGGGCAGTTAAAACAAGTGAACCTTTAGTCGAAGAGGCTCATGCAATAAAAGCGTAAGTATTCCTGGCTTAAAAGTTTTTTGGGCATAATGCTATGTTTCTGTTTTTTTTTTGTCGGTAAACCTAGCCGAAGTACACAAATCTATTTTAGAGCATTTAAATAGGCAACCATTTTTTTAATACTTCTGGATTAAAAAGTTATTTTTTAATATATTTTTTTGCGGTAAAGTTATCAAAAACCGTCAAAAATCAAAGGCCAAGAAAATAATTCTTTTTCATCTAAATAGCTTTAATTCTTCGTGATCCTGAATATATTAGCTTTGCGATAAAGCTCACTAAAACGGAATAGAAGAAGCAGATAAATTAAGTCTAGGGCATTTGAATAGCTTGTAATTTTTTAAGTATTTAACCACCTGATTGTCAAACCTTTTTGGATATATTTATTACTGTTTCAGCTAACTTTGAGGTAAAGCGATAAAATGGGCTCAAAATTTAATTGTATTAGATTTAAATAGTCTATAATGTTTAAAGTATATGTTGGCTAACAAAGCCTTTTTGGACATGATTATTTCCGTTTCTACTATCTTTGTGGTGACGTCAGCAAAACCTCTTCGTTCAAAATGAAAAAAAACGGGGAGATTAATTCTAGAAGATCTCAAAGCTTTAAATCTACTATGTAAAGTGTTTCTATTACATAATTTCATAGAAGACATGAAAAGATCATAAATAGTGTTCATCCGGAAAATTTCAAAAAACGTTAATTTTCAAAAAAACACGAACGAATCACCCTGTACGTTTTATTCTATAGAATACCGTGAGGAGTGTTAATAATAATTCCTTTATAACTGTGTGCGGCTTTCTAATTATTAATGCACAAACGCTTTTTCTGGAAACTTTCTCTCTTGAAGAAGCCATAAGTAAAGAGCCTCCTGAACGTAACGAAATTCACATGGTCGAAGCGACGGACGTTTTCTGTCTCCTTGTTCAGTCTGACTATTAAACTGCCTTATTTTAACTGCATTTTTTTAAATATCGCTCATTGTTGATTTTTCAAATCAAATACCAAGTACCGAATACCAAGTACGAGATACCAAGTATGAAATACCAAATACCAAGTACCGAATACCAAATACCAGGTACCAAATACCAAATTCGAGATACCAAGTGTGAAATACCAAGTACCAAATACCAAGTACCGAATACCAAGTACCAAATACCAAGTACCAAATACCAAGTACCAAATACCAAGTATGAGATACCGAGTATGACATACCATGTACCAAATACCAAGCACCAAATACAAAGTACCAAATACCAAGTACGAGATACCAAGTGTGAAATACCAAGTATCAAATACCAAGTACCAAATACCAAGTACCGAATACCAAATACCAAGTACCAAATAACGAATACGAGATACCAAGTATGAAATACCAAGTACCAAATACCAAGTATCAAATACCAAGTATCAAATACCAAGTACCGAATACCAAGTACGAGATACAAGTATGAAGTACCAAATACCAAGTACCGAATACCAAATACCAAATAGCAAGTACCAAGTACCGAATACCAAATACCAAGTACCGAATAGCAAGTACCAAATACCAAGTCCAAATACCAAGTGCGAAATACCAAGTATGAAATACCAAGTACCAAATAACAAGTACCAAGTATCGTGTACCGAGTGCCATAAGCCAAATCCCAAGCACCAAATACCAAACTTTAAATAGCAATTACTATATATCGAAATCGCGAAATGCCAACCAAATGCATACATGTAACAGAGATAGAATGCAGTAACGTTATTATTTTAGGCAATGATATTGTTATGGTTGAAATGTCTTGTTAAGCTTGTTAATGTATTTCTGTGAATTAACATGAATTCTTATACATAATATGTTTAACTTTAGGTCAGGAATGGTCACATATAGAGAAGGTCCCAAAAACAATTTTAGATGCACGTACAGTTTATCTTTTTCCACATAGGTTCTCTATTGTTTTTTGCTTGTCTCTTTCAGAAAGGAAAACTGTATTAGCAACAGAGTTTATATAAGTATATATTTCATGTTTATGTCTGTTTACTTTTAACCACTTTAATCAAAATTAAACCTTGCACCATTCGTTATGTAATGTTAGTTATATTTAGGTAACGGACTACTCATTTTCTGTTTAATCGGATTTGCTGTTATTTATGAATGAGTTAAGGTTAAAAAAGTGATTCGTTGCAATCGGTATGTCTGATAAAATCGCATGATCGACAATGCCAAAGATTTCTTAAGGAGAACTGATATGCATGTAAAACGCTTATTGCATAGAATTATAGTAAGTGGAACACCGAGAATGACCAAGTGGAAATACGTCAAGGGGGAGGATTTTTGCAAAACGACGTGACGGCCACAACTACGTACCAATATCTTTAGTTTGATAACTCAAGTATCTAAATCAGTAATCGTAAGAATTACCAATGCTCTCTATTTTTCGTAAAATAAAACTTCACCAGGCATTGGTATCACTATTTCACTTTTTTTTTCTTCGTTTCTACTTTTGGGAAACCTAATTTTGCCAGTATTCGTTTTTTAGAACGTGTTGATGTTCTAATTCTATACAATAAAAATTGGTAGCACACCATAGGCGTTTATCTTTAGGAAATCAAAAACTATTTATAAATTAAAGCACGTTACAAGATGACGTTTATACGGCATATTATTTTATTGAGGTAATTGAAAAGTGCATAATTTTATACGATTTTCTCTATAGAAGAGACTGGAACTAGTTAGCGCAGGAACAAGTTGGTGTAATAGATAATTTTAAAGTACGTGACAAAGGACACACTTGTAGCACGTTTCAGTGTTTTTAGTGCAGTCGTGCGGTGTGGGCGCTGCATTAACTGTTAATCTAACAATGGTAGATATTCGTTTTATTTCCGGGGCAAGTTGACACTTGTGCCAACTTACCCTGTGCAGTATTTTGGGTATAGATATAATTTAAATGTCTGTTTTGGATGATTTATTTGCAAAATAATAAATATCCTGAATGAGTACAAGCGAAAAACGAATATAATGTTACGAGCGGCAAAAGAAGTTAAAGGTAATGGAAGACCTATATGAGCAACAACCAAAGATTATGACAGGAAGTGTGGGAGGCGCTAATCCATTTGGGTGGAAGAAAGCGGAACATTTTTTGCAATGGTCTTAAGCACTTCGTACAATATGTGTGAACAAGATAATCACGATTTCCATTGTAGCCTTGGAATGTCTAAAGGAAAACGGAGTCACCATTCTTTCATTTCTATCACATTGTTCACATAAAGCTACAACTACTGGATAGGTCGGTCGTCTATAGACCTCTGAAAAAATATGTGAACTTCGCTTGTGATTTCTGGGTAACAAATCACTCAGGAACTACCATGTCGATTTACGATATACCAAAACAACTGCTTTATCCTTGGCAAGTACACCAAAGAATTTTACTGCGCACTCTGAAGTTTTAGGAATTTATCCTTTCAATCAGGATATATTTCCCAATGAGGAGATTCTACGGATTGGTCTACCCCGAATGATGTTGATTTTGATGATGAGAAGAAAAACGTCGTAATCTAAATGTTCCCCAATCGGCAGAAACTGAAATGCAAGAGCCTGATGTTATATAACAAACCCAACGAGTTTTAGAGGTTGGTCAAAATGAAATCCGGAAAGTATGTCCAGGGTCTTCGCGTAAAATTCTTTGCGAAATAAATTAATTTAAAAGTAATAGAAAATGAAATCCAGGAACTACGTCCAGGGGCTTCGTGAAATAGCTCCAGAAAAAACGAACTAACGCCATCTCAAATGGGGTTCTTATCTGATGTGAAAGCAAGGAAAAACCTTAACACAGGGCGAAAGAGGCGCATCTCGGCTATGTTAACCGATACATCCAGAATCTTTAAGAGCAGTACAAGCTGCAAAGAGAAAAAAGTTTAATTTCAAGAAATCTCTGAAATGAGGAAAATAAAGAGGTCAAAAGTAGGGAAAAACCAAAAACCAAGAAAAAACGATCACAAAGATCACTGCGTCTGCCTGTATTGCCTAGGCATGTGTGAAATTAGTACTCCCAAAGAAAAATGGGTCAAATGCAACTCGTACCATGGTTGGGCACATGAGGAATCGGTTGGTGAAATGTTGATCGTTTTCTTGTGCATTAATTGCTGAAGGGAGTAAACAGTATTTTTTAGTTTTTTTTTAATTTTGATTTCAATGTTAGTTTTTGTAAAGTCTATTTAAAGCTTAAGTCTAAGCTTAGCATTATGTTTATTGGCAAAGTTACCCCAGAGCGGAGCAAATTGACGCACTTTGTATGGAGTTGCTGTTTCTTATTTTTTTTTAAATTATGTATTGCGCATATACAGGGTGTCCCAAAATTAATTCCCCAGCCGCCTGGGTTTATACTATATGATCAAAAATATGTCAAAAATCACTTATGTCAAAATTTCGAAAAGTTCCTCCTTACGAAATTATGGCTATATTAAAAATTGCAATCATGTTTTCAAATATCCAAGTAAAAATAGTTTATTAATTTAAACTAAGTGACATATATACAAAATAAAATTAAAATACTTAAATTTCGGCGAAGAAAATTGTTTTCAACACGACCTATTGTTTTGTTTGTAATTTGAGTTAAATCTCCATAAATACGTACAGTAACGCCATCTTCATTATTCGGCAGGACTGTGTAAACCGCATTTTTCAAGTAACCCCAAAGGCAAAAGTCTATTTATTGTTGAGATTCGGGGACTTAGGTGACCAAGAAGTTGGTAGGGAAAGTAATGTGTTTTCGCAAAAATGTGCATAATTCTATGCGTTTAATATCCTAGGCAGAAAATGTGTTCCTATTATGTCACTGCCCAACCGACCAATTCACACATTTCACCCCAACGCACTTGCTTATGTGATTCTCTGATGTGGATTTTCGTAATTCCAGCTATGCAAGTTGTGCTGGTTAGACACCCCTTGTTGATTAAAATGGGCATCATCACTCCACAACATATGCTTAAAAAGGTTTTCATTTGTTAGGCAATTTGAAAATCAACCGCAGAATAGTAAGCGCAACTCACTATCCCCAGGGTACAATTTTTGAACCCCTGTAAGTGATAAGGATACAGACTTTCTTTTTGAATGAATATGTGAATAGTACTACGACGATGGTAACGATTGGTTTCCAGGATTCTGGTACTTGCAGACGGATCTTCTTCAAGGTCGTGAAGTAATTGTAAGTATGTCTCAGAAATAGGACAACTACGGTTACGGGTTAAATACAATACGTCAATGTTTTAATTCTTAAAAAATGTAATTACAGTCTTTCAACTAACTAAATTCCTAACTTACGATAACGATAACATTTATGTACACAAAACTACTGTAACATTAATCTTGTGCGTCCCCCAGGTACCCTATCTTGAAAAGCGTAATTTGAACTTGTTTGCAATAATGCAAATTCAAGAACAAAATAATCGCTAAGTGATTTATCTTGACTTGACTGACAATAATGTCACTATTACTCAAGTTGATTGCCAGCCTTACTTTGACTTTCCGGGCAATAACTAAAGTATTATAATTGATTTACAAGTCTGATATTTAATTCCTCGCAAACCTCAAATCTGATCAAACCAAGTAAAAAAAAAGAAACTACTCAAATTAAAATCAACGAGGTTGGCGCAGCGGTGGTTCAGCCCCTTAATGTACTATTGTGGAAAAGAACCACCAATAAAACCCTTATTCATAAATAATTAATTGCACGAGTGCATTATTAAATCAAATAACAGAAAAAAAAACAAAGAAAGGGTTAAATATATAACAAAACACCATTAAATCAGGTTAAAGTGCGTACATAATTATAACATTAAGAGAAAATGAATAAAAAGCAGTTTAGTTATACAGAAACACAATAATAAAAAGAACACGTGTAGTCACACGCACAATTGGGTCATAAATAATCAAATAAAAAATCATAATAACAATCGTAATACCAAACATGTCGCCCTTTAAAACCAATCATGATGGTCGTTAAGTAAATAAGCACATAAAACAATAAAGCAAATTACAGTACATATCAAATACAACAGTAAAATTGCACAGGTGATAATAAGGTAAGGGCAAGGACAAGAGAAAGCAAACAAGGAATTTACACGTACCCAATTGTTTAGTGACCACTAAAACCCAGAATACATGTCAAATTACAATAAAGCATATACAAAGAGATATCAGCTCGCAGACAAATAATTCTACTTAAACAAACTGACAAACAAAGCCTTCCAAGTTATAAATAGATCACTAACATCGTGACCGATATATAAGTTTGAGTGCGTTAGAAAAATACAGTGCTCCTCTCTCAGGTTACACATTCATCTAAACAACAAATAAAAACAACAGAAATAAAAATTCGATGTGTTTAATGATCTGGCCCGGGAGTGTGTACCTACTTGGCAATTGAATTTTACAATTAGTAGCAACAATGCTAATGCGCACAAATACCACAGTGAAGGACCCCGGTACTATCCTTTATTTTAGCGGATTTCCGCTTACTGAGCCCGCGTACGAATGAGATAGTTCGCAAGGAAATGTTTGATTCTTTTAACACGTTACATAGGCTGATAAAATGATTGGCTGCGAGCTTTCCTTTATATAAAAATACTTACTTACACTAGAATAAATATTCCTTTAATTGGTCACAGGCACAAATCGTTAACATGCGCGGTTTAACCCCGAAAGAAAAGACAACTTAGTGTTGGCGAATTCAAAAGAAAAATGTACACGCAAGAGTTATTTTAAAGACAAACTGTTTACAAGGAAGGTATTTAATTAACCCACAAATCGATCTGGCTCGATTGACACTCTAACTGTAACTCCCTTTTTCCCGATTTCAAACCTAACTAACTTTATTCCCGCAATCAACCCCCATTTTTCAAAAGTAATATAAAAAACAAGAAACATTAATTTACATTCGAACAGTTTCATATTAATTATTGCACGACATCTTAATTTTAAAAATATGCATTCGTCCGTAACAACCCTACATTTCTCTCTCGAGTTTCCAAGTAACAAAGTTATCTTTTGATCGCGGTCTGTACCTTACATAAAATATATAAATGAAATATTTTGAAAACATTAGCAAATTACGACGTATTATCAAGATATTAAAAAAATCCACTAATTATATTTTCCATCATGGTAACAATGGCGATTTGACAAACGTTTATTACAATAATAACATTTTCGCGGTCCGCTACCACAACACCCGTGTCACATGTGAATGAAACTTAATTTTACAATTAACAATTCCATTTATAAATGCCTTAAAACCAAAAAAAAATGTGATCAAATAAAAGCTTGCAAAAATTTAAACTTTTTTAAAATTCGAAATTAAAAAAAATAGAACGAAACAAACTATCTACCGTATGATCCTTACAATTTACCCACAGGGTGACATGATATAATTATAAATAAACTATCTTTACCTGGATAAATATTTCAAAAATTGACTTGCAAAAATACCTTAAAATGGCCATAATTTCGTAAGGAGGAACTTTTCGAAATTATTGCATAAGTCATTTTCTTTTTTTGGTCATAGAGGCTAACCCCGGCGGCTGGGGAATTAATTTGGGACAGCTGATATACTAGATGCACAAAATATTTTTTTATGTTTTAGGATAAACCACAAAGACATAAAAACTAAAAAAACTGTCAATGCGCCCCTTTAGCCCTGGTCTCCCCTATGCATTAAGCCAGCAGAAACCACTTCATGCAAAAAAAAAACTGATGTGTGCAACACATGACCTCACAATACAATGTAATTGATAATTTAAACAAGCACAATTAAAATTGAAAGAATTTGATGTATTTTATAACTAGTGTACTGTGTTTTTTTTTCTGCTAAAAATTTTGTACAGTTTTTCCATATCATTAAATTATTAAATTGTTTTATTAAAAAAATCGTAATACTTCGACAGAAATAATTAAATATGGCGACCAAGACACATTATCTTAAATTTAAGTTATTATTTAAATAATACCTATAAAGCTTGATATACTGCACAAAAATGATTACGATCGAAAAAGTTGGTCAGAGAAAGTAAATAATCACAATCACCCAGTACACATTTATTTAGTTCTTAAATTGAAAACGTGTAAATATGTGCATAAAAGTATAATTTTTATAAACATATAAATCCACTTGTTACCCATATGTTCTATTGCGGTTATCATTTTTTACATTTATTCCATTCCTAACTTGCGTTGGTGCGAAAACAACCGTTGTTTATATAATTCCTAAATGACATAAATTCTACTTAGTAATAAAAAAGTAATTAGAATTCTGACATTTTAAAATTTATCATAACGTGTAAAAATGCAAAAAAAATTACGAACATTTTTGACCAAAGGGCCAAAAAAGTTGTTTACCCGAAAATCATCTCAAATGGCCAAAAAAGGTTCAAACCGTGTAAAAATGAAAAAAAAAATTCGAAAATTTTTTACCAAAGGTCCAAAATTTTTTTTTCAAAAATCGTTTCAAATGGCCAGAAATGTCCTTAACACGTCTAATAAGATTAGATAAAAAAAAACCTTGTACATTATGCGTCTTGAATCCGAGGCGCCGGGACATCAACCAAACGCGCTGCCACTGCGCTACCGGAGGAGTTCACGAACAAACGAAAAGCTTGGTAGATATTCAATTCTAGGATGGTTCACTTAGTTGTCTACGTGAAGACGTGCCGGTTTGCTACGAATAGCCGTCCGTCTACTCATGGATCCGAACCTGGGTACCAAATTTCATGACGATCGGATCATCTTTGTGGACGTGATCGCGCTGGAATACATACAGACAGATATACATTTGGAAACTTTCATGTTTGAACTTCTCTTTTTCCAACTTAAGTAAAGCAATTTTTTTAATTATGGTAGATCATTTTAAAGGAAATTTAATCCTCTTTAATAATACACTGGGATTTACTTTCTATCTATTTTCTATTTGCGGATATGTTCGTATTGTGAGGTAAAAAATCAGGAGAGGAAATAAAATTTGGATAAAGTCAGAACTTTTATTCTTTTTCGCCTTTTTTAATCTACACCTACGACCAAGGGAAATTTGATTACAATCTAGCTCAATTTATTTGTACTTCTTGTTGGCACACTATTTAGCAATCTCCTTGTAATTTAATATAATTAATAAAACGTCAACAGCATTTGATATCATCTATAATTTTCTTTAATCTTTGACCTTACAAAATGTAGGTTTTAGATAATTCATTTTTAATGACAAGCTAATATGCTCACAAAAACTATAGTATGCATAAAAGGAAATGTACGCTTATTTGAAACATATGCAATAAGTTTTACTATATTATTCATGTATTGTATTTATAACTTAATAAATAATTCAGTTAGTGTCCATTGTAGTAATAATTAATTTAAATTGTGTTTTTAATTTTTCCGACCCACTTAGTCGCTACTACACTTTTCATTATTGAGCTCAATTTTGTTTATTTTTATCATACAATGTCTTGTTCCAAAAACCTACTAATGACGAATTTTTTAAACAATTTTTTTCTCTTCATCCTCTTGTCAAATAAAAATGAATGAATGAAAAGTGTAAGTAAAAAACAGTGTTGAATGCATACACATACTTTATCATGTTATTGCCGGACAAGTCTGCAATGACCTCTTTTATGGTTTATCAGTTATTGTTGGAATATTCATTAAAGTTTGTTGCACTTTAATATGCAAACCGTCTAGTAATCTGGGTATAATTAATTACGCTTTAAAACTTAAAAAAAATTACAAGAATCACTTTCATTTTTATGCCCTTAATACAAGGCAGTTTCTAATATAAAAATTGTTATTGCACTTATTACTTGCTAATATATTTAACACAATTAAATAATTAAATTTCATTTATTTGTGCTAACACTGTATCATTTCCGCTTATTGTTACGTAAAAAAAATGTGTGCAAGTAATTAATTTATATGAAATGCACAATAATTGTTTTATTTCTCTGGGTTCAATGACGTGTACATCCCGCTTTATATAAATATAAAAAATTGGAATCATTATTAATCATTCACATTTAGATGGCCATATGTTCATGAATTTTATTGCATAGTCCATATAAAATGTGTAAAAGGAGAATAACATTACTGTGTATTTTATTTATAACATATTTATGTTTGAGCGCAATTGTAGAATCACTCTGAAAAATGCCAAACGGAACTTAAAATATTTCCTAAATTTACCGAATGATTCATGTAGTAAGTGAATTCTTAAAAGTCCATGTTTAAGTGGGTGGAAGTGTGATAGGTATATACTATCTTTATAAAAGGGCAAAAAATGTTTTCACCTATTGTTCAAAGTGTATTTACATTCGGTAAATAGCAACTGTCATTTTTATTCATTCGTATTCGGGAATTTTACATTCTGTTAGTAAAGTAAAATTATATCTTTTAAAATATTTAATATTTTAATAACGTAATTGCTTATTTGTGGTGGTTTAATATTTAATTCGGTTATTCACTAAAAAAAGTTAAACAAACTTGTAAAGGAATTATCACATGTTGATTTTAATTTGTTGTTCTTATGAATAAATTATTAAGATAAGAATTGTTTTGGACTTATATCGTTTAGATAACGATTTACGTAATAATTATCAAAACAAGGTATACTCGTTGTATCAGATTATATTTAGTCCAGAAATATGAAACTATATTTATAAATATTGTGTAGTGTAGACCATTCAATTTTACAAACAAGGCGGTAAACAAAAGAACAAGGATGAGGATGGTGCCGATGTGTGACTACATCATAGCTTATATAAATAGATATTATATAAATGGTTAATCTATCACTTTCAATATCAAACTGCCATAGCACTGGTGGCGTAGTGGTAGGAGTCGTCTTCCATGCTTTTGGTACGGGTTCGATTCCCGACTCATGCAGTTTTTTTTTCTCTTAGGTTACAGTAGTTTTGTTTATTTAATCTACTTTTGTTAGGTTATTATAGTTTTGTTTATCTTATCTAATTATGTTAGGTAACAGTAGTTTTGTTCTTATCTAAAATAGATGACGTCACACATCGGCACCATCTTCATCCTTGTTCCTTTGTTCACCGCCTCTTATCTAACAGTAGTTTTTGCGGCAACCATTGTCCCAAGCCGATTTATTCTATTGCTATAATAGACCACCAATAATTAAATTAAATTTACTTACTCAATACAACAAAACTCAAGAGAGAAACGATTGATATTAAAAGTGTCGGGTTATAAAAAACATTCGTATTTGCACAAAAATTAGTATACCGAATGTCCACGATTTCATCTACGCACTCCGTTTTGTGCAAAAAAACGTATTTATCATATACCTGGTATTTTAACAAAACAAAACAAATAAACAAAATACAAATTATACTACACATAGAATTGATTTTGTGATACAATAGAAGATACTCTGTGTCCAAGATAATGAGGGCTACTCTGGTAAGAGATACAGATTTGGTTAAAGTTGCATAATCAAAGGCATAAGAAAATGGCGTTTAAAAATCCCTGAAAAAATTGTTCGTTCTTCTTATTTTGAAAAAATAAAATTTTTGGATTTTACAAATTATTTTTTTTCTGACGTTAATATTTCATCTAGAGCTAGACCAAAACCCAAGGCAGTTCTCGACAGCAACTTTTCATTCCCTTTAGTTTTTTAATTCGACGTTTCGTTTTTATGGAACTATCATAAACATTTTCTAAATACGACCCTGGTATTCTGATATTAGGCCCTTTTTATTCCGGATCCAGTGCTGTATGACACATTACGGTTTAATGGCGTTTTAATCTTTTTTTCGCCCTTAATCAAGAGAATTCCTATTACAGACCTGTACATAGTTTTTTATTTTTTAAGGATTAATAATTACCTATATTTATTAACAGTTTAAGTTTTCGCGTAAACTTTTGAGCTTAACCCTGAAAAGAGCTATATAGTTTTATATATTTTTGGAAAGCTGACAACAAATGGAATCAAATTCTGAATATATATATATATATATATATATATATATATATATATATATATATATATATAACCCATTTTCATACACATTTAGCAGCTGGGGATTCTGAACGACGCATTCAATTTTGTGTGTGGTTCATGCTAATGTCACAGGAAAATGAATATTTTTCTTGGAGATGATGTAGTAAATACGCCGTAAATTAATAGTGTGCTTTGCAATCTGTTTTGCTGCCTGTCGTATGATACCTTCAATCAGTTGGCTATGCAATTGAATTGTCAAATTTATAGCAAATGACAGTTATTTAAGTTCTTTTACGATTTAATAACGAAGATTATTTGAATTTTTTGTTGGTACACTGCGAATATGAAAGAATTCTTCAAAGAACGACTAGAACCTTTATTCAGATATATTTACATCGGCCTCGTCCTAATTCTCGAACAGTTAGAAGCAAAAGACATTAATCGTTTAGACATACTCCCCAGAAAAGGAGTGCATCTGCTAAATAAGGCATGTTTTTATAACAACACAATAGAAACTAAACACTAGTAACAACAACCAACAACTAACGAGAAGAACAATATTAATTACAAACAACTCATTCTTTTTTTATAATAAGTGTTCAAAGTCAGGTCCGTTTTGGTTTAAACACAACAAGATCCAGTGGCTCTTCTAATATCGTTCGCGGCATTTTCCCTTGGGCTCGCTGTAAACCATGTTTTTAATAGTTCCCCAAATGTAGTTGTCAAGGGGGGGCTTAGATCGGGAGATCGAGGGGGCCAGCGGTAAGGACCGTTATTAACAAACCATTTTCCATGGAACTGCTGTTCCAATAACCTTCCAACTTCACCAAAATTGTGTAGTGGGGTACCATTTTGCTGGTAGTATGCATTTATTGCTTCTCGCAAGGGTAGTTCTTCAGTAGTGGGAATTACCAGATCTTGTAAAATATTCATATACCTCTCACCATTTAAATTATTATCATAAAACTGAAGACAAAAGACTGTTGTCTTTTATCGCACAAAACACATGAAAACTCCAAGAGTCTTGAAAGTTTCTTTCCCAAATGGCATGTGGATTTTCGTCGGCCCAATAATGGTAATTGTGCCTGTTAAAAACTCCGTTTTGTGAAAATTTAGCTTCGTCCGTCTAAATTATGTTTTTTACAAAATTTTCATTTTCCTGTTACCGTCGTTCAGAATCCCCAGCTGCTAAATGTTGCACCAACGTGTATGAAAATGAGCGACATTTATGCCTTACTAAGAGACGATGTATTGTTTTAAAACATACTCCTAAACTTACAGCACCCTTTCTCGCTGAAGCATTAGGATTTGCAGTAAAGTATCCCAAAAGGGTAATGTTGAGATCATCGTCTTCGACCATTGGCTTCTTTTTCTGAGGCGTATATCTAAAAGTTGTAATTGTTCGAAAATTAGGGCGATTCCGATGTGGATACCTCTGAATAATCGTTCTTCCAATAATTCCTCCGCATTCGCCGTATATCAGCAACAAGTTCAAAAAATCTTCGTTACTAAATGGCAATCGTGGCACCTTAAATTATTTATTGATAATTCAATTGCATAGCCAACTGATTGAAGGTATCATACGACAGGCTGCAAAACAGATTGCAAAGCACACTATTAGTTTACGACGTATTTACTACATCATCTCCAAGAAAAGTAGAAAAAAAGCAGATAACACGAAAATCATTCAGTTTATGTATAGGAACATGATATATCAGCAAATAGGTAATTAAATTCTGTATCGAATGAGAATATAAAAAAAATCCAGTTGCAATTGAAAAAAAAATGACTCTTTAACATTTTTAATTTTCTTAACTACCGTTACTCCCAGACCTCCCCTAAAAATAACTTTCAAAAATGTCTAATACTGAAAACATAGTCCAATATCATGTCTAACTGTTGTACAAGGTTTGCTTATCTGCCTTTTATGTTTCATGAAATATTAATTTTTCAGTAGATTCAAATTTTCGTTGCTAACGCCTGAAATCATTTTTTTTCCAAATAATGGTAAGAAATAGTAGTAGGTAAGAAAATAACATAAAAATTGGGGCATTATATTTAGAATAACAACGTTGGTGTCGACTTCCGGTATAACCGGAAGTGACACCGCCATGAAAATATTTGCAGTAAGTAGGCCATGTTCATTTATATAAAGTTAGAAGTTTTCAACTGAATCGGTTTTTCCGTTCTCATTATTCATCTAACATGCTATCGTCGAGACACACCCTGTATAGCTCTTTTTAGGGTTAAGCTCTAAAGTTTACGCGAAAACTTAAACTGTTAATAGATATAGGTAATTATTAATCCTTAAAAAATAAAAACTATGTACAGGTCTGTAATAGGAATTCTCTTGATTAAGATCGAAAAAAAGATTAAACCGCCATTAAACCGTAATGTGTCATACAGCACTGGATCAGGAATAAAAAGGGCCTAATATCAGAATACCAGGGTCGTATTTAAAAAAAATGATGTTTATAATAGTTCCATAAAAACGAAACGTCGAATTAAAAAACTGAAGGGAATGAAAAGTTGCTGTCAAGAAGTGTCTTCGGTTTTGGTCTAGATCAAATATTAACGCCAGAAAAAAATAATTTGTAAAATCCAAAAATTTTATTTTTTCAAAATAAGTTAAGAACGAACTATTTTTTCAGGGATTTTTAAATGTCATTTTCTTATGCCTTTGATTACGAAACTTTAACCAAATCTATATCTCTTACCATAGTAGCTCTTATAATAAGCGAGATTCCCATGGTGGCCCTCGAATTAGAATTCGATGCAGAGCTGGGACGATTACAGGTAAAAAGTAATCTATTACAGATTACTTTTGTAATCGTAAAGTAATCGCAATACCGATTACAAAACGGATTACTTTATTGGGGACTTGGAGAATGTTATGTTTTCATCTAAGTCTGATGTCATACCCGTGACCTTTGAGATAAACTTTCTTCATATAATAATTTAGCCTCTTTAACATATTACAGACAGATCACAGAACGAGTCACGACCACTCAAAAATAACGCCCATGAGATGCGCACAAAATTCGGCCATTCTGCAAGCAGTGTTTAACGTTGTTACTTATTTGCATTTATTTTTTTCGAATACTTTCTCTGTCTAACACTGACCCTACTCGCGTAGCTAAAAGAACCCCCACCCCTACCTGTCATGTCTCGTTCTGTAATCTGTACATCCACTATGCGCAATGCACTACGTACCAATTTCTGAGTTTTTTGAAGATAAACTTGTATGGTCAGGGACGGATCTGATCATTTATACATTTATGTTATAGTATAGTTTTAAAATACAATTTTACAGCTAATTTGACAGGTTGTACATGTAAAGCGAAAGAGGACAAATTGTAACTTGGTCGCGTAGGAATCATAGGCCAGTCCACTGAAAACTTCGCAGTTGGCAGAATGGGAGATTAGTAGGAAATGTTAAATTTTGGAAAATGTGAATAATACGATATAGACATATAGTCTGGTGAGGTGATACGTTTAAAAGTTTATTGTTTTCATATTATACATCCGTAACATTCGGAGTTTATCTGGAACAACCCTATTGTTTGATATCAAGTATACTATAGTATCCAACATAAATAGAAAGTTCAAAATACAATATTTGTGTTCTATGTATTTTTATAGTAGGATAGGAACGAAACGTATTATAATAAAAATAAGACAGTACAAAAATACTGTTTATTATTTCAAAATTACAAACTACTACCAAATTTATTCTTTCGAATTCGTAAGAAAAAACAAATTATTTGGCAGCGGTTAAATTGGATGCAAATTAGCAAGTTCCTACGAAAAACTAACGAAATAATCAGACTCAAACAAATGTCTACATTTATGTGCATGGTTACATTACTTACAATTACAAATATTTCTTACGATATCGTATGATTTTCTGATGCGGCCAATATCATTTGTTTTGTCGGTCGCTCGCTGTTACATTGAATAAGAATTCGTACAGAAATTTATTTCTCACGAATTCATACGATTAGTTTTTCTTACGAACTCACATCCAATATTACTAACACAAAAAAATAACATTAACCTCTGAAAGAACAAGGAAAAATTAAAAACGACCTTCTTCGTAAATACAAACAACAATTTTACAACTACACTAGTTCCGGTAGTAAGTAAAACTAACTAATATTTAACAAAACAATAAGAGAAAATGAAAAACGGACCTTAATTATAGAGAACGATTGGCTTTCATAATAACAAATCTTTCAAAGTTAGAATCGTTCAGAGAGTTGCTACGAGGACAATCAATCGTAGCATACAAAAACAGTCGCTCTACCGGAGCAGACGATGCTAAAATCGCATTGTATTTAATGAAAAGTTTTTTTCAAGTATCATAATTTAAATTTAATTTTTTTTCTTTTGTCGTCTAAATATTTCATTAACTCTAGTTCAATTTTAGTATCTTGGTTCTTTTTTGCTCCTCCAGTTTCAGTCGATTGAGTCAACGTATTTTTATTATTAGTACCATTTTCGTTGAAGTCAAAAAAATTATCTTCTCTGGTGGTGAGTTATCATCACCTTCTGTTTCTTTTATTTGTATTGCTGCTTTTAATATAAGTTTCTTTATTTGATCTATCGACAACGACAACTGCGTCTCTAGTTGTAGACATCCAAGCAATCGTATTTTTAAATGTTCAGCGACTATTACAGCTCGTTCTTCTTTTAAATATAAGTAATAATGAAACCTTTTCTCCGAGACTTCTAACATTGATTTTAGTCAAATTTCTCCCCCGTATTTTAAATTGTCTGACTAGTTTTAGCAGTTTATTTTTCATTGAAATTAAACTTGGCAATATAGATAACCGAAGTAAGTCGTTTATTGGCCTTGGAGAAAGTCTAAAGTGGTAGCCAAAAGACCCATGATTTTATAATATTCTTCTAAATAGTGAATTTCGGTTTCCTTAAAGTAGGGCATTTCAAGTTTTTTAAATAATAAAGGAAGCTTGCATTTTTCCTTTAATATTTGCTCTATAGAATCATACAGTGCGTTTGGCCAGGATAACTTAATGTATGTCCTAATATTTCCTGTACAATTTCTGCAGTTTTTGGTCTCTCTAAAGATATAAGTAAATTAATTCATTTTTAGCATCAATTTCCGAAAAAATTATAAATTATCAAACAGACTAACTGAAAGGATCGCCTTTGATAAAAAAAATAGGCGGTTGAAAGACAAAAAATACAATATGTATATATTAAGGTGGTTTTATTACCTATAAAACGAAATTGCAAGGGAAGATTTCTATGATTTAATTGCTACAATGAATACAAGCATAATAAGCAGATCACAACAATATCCAACATTTATTAAACTAACCCTGTAAACTGTATAGTACTCATAAAATCCTACTAGATATACTATTATATTAGTATCTTAAAAAAAATAATTACACTTACACACCACACATTATGTGGACAGAATCAACTTAGCTAAGACTTAATGCTAAACCTAACGGTCGGTTAAACTACAGTTTTCAACATAACTGATAATTTGCCAGACTTAAGCGTTAACTCTTAGCTAAGTTGATTTTATGAAAATGGGTACTATGGGTTTATTAACATCATAAACAACAGTAATATTTCAGATCGTTAAATGTTTCTTTGTTTTAAAACCATAACATTGTTATAAAAATTATTTAATTGGGAATAATTTTTGCTTAAAAATAAAACTTCTATATTAATAACAAAACTTTAAAACTGTATACACCCATCCTAAATCTTCTTTTTAAAAATAGTTAAAATATCAAGTCATTTTTATAATTAATTTATTTAAACTAAATGAAAATAATTCGGATTAGTTAACATACCTGCTTTATTCATAATGTTTGCATTTATATTGGAACATATGCCTCGTTCTAAATAAGCTTTTTTAATTCATTATGGTCAGTCGCAATTAAATTGGGGTATTGGCTAGCACAAACCGTATTCAACTTGATCAACTCAATTTCCTAAATCAACCGTCTCTATCTCTATGTCGTTATTTTTAGAGTCTTCTTCGGTTTCATCCCTATTTTCATCATCTTTGGTTGCAACATTAAACTCCTTGAAGGCTTTTACAAAATTGCTGCCCTTATCTGTGACTGTGGCTACAATTTTGGAACACTAATTTTAAGTTAATGTTCTCTAGATTCTCTGCAATATTTTCAAAATTATGTACGCCCATCATTCTTTTGCAGCAAAGAGCTGCCGATTTTCTAGAGAGATCACTTTCAATCCAATGGATGGTTACGCCCATAAAACTTCTCCTTATGCCTGACTAAATGTCAGCTGTTGTGCATACAAAATCGACAGATTTTAGTTTTAAACTGAGCTGTTGCACTTGTCTATCATAAAGGTCAGATATATTTTTAACTGCAGTTTTGCGACTTATCGCTAGATCCTGATATGGTGTGTCTTCAAATAATGCTCGAAAACTATTATTTTGAATTATGGAAATAGGGGACATTGTGTTAACAATAAAATTTATTATTTTCATTTCAAAAGTAGACGTATTCATTTTAGTAATATATCGGAGTTTTATTCCTGGTATAGTTTTCTATTGTTGTTTTTTTGTCACAATATTTTGCTTTTGTTTCCCCCTTGGACTTGGCCTTACATATTTTTTTCTTATATGTTTAAAATTTTTCTTGTTCCCCCAGATGGACTCTTTTTATATGTTTAAGGAAATTAGTTGTGGTGTTCCTGTAACTTTTTATAATTTTAAATGCTGGCTTACATAACTGACATAGTGCTTTGGTTACATCTGATGTTGAGCTATTTAACTCAAAGAATCCAATACTTTTGAGGTGGAGCTAGATGCCAATAAATTGTCACTCTCACTCTCAGTCTCAGTCGTCATAGAACTCGTTGCAACAGATTTGCAGAAATCCGTGATTGTAGTGATTTTACGCATCTTTCTTTTCGTTGCTGTTTCCCCCAACTCGGGTGTATATTCAATATTCTTTATAGTTATCTTGATAATGAGAATAAGTTTTCTCGAAAGCTTGACTAAATCAAAGAGTTTTTAAACTAATAAGGTCCTATATTGATTGACTGCATCCTCAATAAATTTATATATATATATATATATATATATATATATATATATATATATTGAAGAAACTGCAATAATTATGGAAAAATTACGTACGTGACTTGATTCTACGTAAAAATAGCTGTCGGTATCAGTTCTCGCTTTGTTTCTGTGTTGTTTGCTAATAGAGATACTAGGGGGGGTCCCAAAATCACAAATTTCCAAAATCGCCCTGCATATCAGAAATGAAGCGTGTCATGGAAATTTTGTTTATTCCATCTTTCGTTTCATAAAAAAGTAGCAAAAGAATGCGAAAACCCAAACTTCCTATCTCAAGCCGTTCTTGAGATACCCCGCAAAACCATCGCAACGAGGACACACTGTACATTATGATGGCGACGAACGATTCTGCAATCCGAAAATATCAGTCCACAAATTACATCCAAATCGACTTTGTGTTTAAACACGGATTGTTTTCAGACCAATAATGGACATTTCGTGTATTGAAAATAAGCATTATTTGTAATCATTCTCTCATCAGATCATATTATTTGTTACGGAGAATGTATAATTCTTCTAGCATTTTCTTGTGTACCATTCACATTTTAAGAATAAATAATCGCCTAGATCAGTTAACGGTTTGGATTATTTAGATATTTAAGAATAGTTCAATGTCAGAATTATGGCAGATTCATACATAACTAGCAAATCCTACTTCTTTTAATATTATTTTCCGTTTCTAACTAGACAAAAGTATGGTTTGGAAAACAGATG
Source organism: Vesta saturnalis (assembly GCA_036346205.1). Classification (NCBI taxonomy): domain Eukaryota; kingdom Metazoa; phylum Arthropoda; class Insecta; order Coleoptera; family Lampyridae; genus Vesta; species Vesta saturnalis. The sequence goes on from JARFJB010001043.1 coordinate 2,545,310, forward strand.
AATGTATTATACATTTGGTTTAACAGTTACGTTGGTTATTTGAAACATTTTTCTATTAATTATGTTTTTTAATGAAGAAAAGTTTAACATGGTGACAGGGCGAACATTCTGGTTTCATGTTAATGACGTTTTTCCGTTATAAATGTATTTAACAACTGCCGCCTTTTTGACAATTTTTACCAGAATCTGACGTTATTGGACTTGTGACGAGTGCCCTTTTACAATATTAAGTAAGAACCCCGCCCACACCACTGAGCTGTGCCGTGGCACAAATTGCCTTTACGGGCTGGATGCTCTAGTGAGTATTTAGCTGCAACCAACTTCAAAATTATATTTCGTCAACCGATATAAAAAATATTTATGCGCCACACAACATATTTTTCGTATCCTATCAAAGTAGTGTAATTATGTGTGTATTTTATAACAACACATATTTCAGCAAATCATAAATCGTCATTAAAAACAATTTTATAATTCTACATTTTATTCTATTCGGTTTATTCAAATAATTATTTTCATAAAACAAAACTATAAATAATTGTACCTATAGAATTCAATAAAATTGGATAATTTTTTTTATTAATTCATTAAACAGCCTTTTTCGATAAATAAAATACTTATTTTATTTAAAAATACTTTCATCGTTTAGATTCGATAATCCATTTACGATAAACTAGTATCTATCGAATTAAACAACAACTTAATTATAGAAGGATGTACTTATCTTTAAAAATTAATAAATTATACTGAAGTAAATTTCATGAACTTCCACTTGCCATCACTATCGACGTCATAACAAGAATAATGATATTGTGTTCAAGTTCATCAAGTTCAACAAAGTTTATTAAAATTTTCATGATACATAACAATATATAGGTATTTACAATATGTATTACAAGATATAATATTGTACAATAAAATAAAATAAGCAATAATACATTGTGTAATGTTGGTGATGCGCTGCTCAGGATTCTTCATCCTCTTCAGCGCGTGGATGCGTGGTTGTTGGGATTCGTGATTGTGTATAATGCCTGTTGACATTTTTGGTATTTGTGGTATTTCCAAAAAAAAGCGTTATAGTGGTGATGCTGTTGGTGGTGTGGTTGTTGTGTGGACTGTCCTGTTGTCGTTTGGTTGTGGTTGATGCTGTTAATGCCCTGCGTATCTGAAATAAATAGAAACATGTATTAGATGTGTGAATACATTATCGGTGTTAACAGAACAGAATTAATAAATTATCGATACTGTATACTTAGCTAGGGCACCAGTCTTCGTTCCGGATCTTTGTATGATTACCCGAAAAGAGCAATCACCTCTGAACCGTGCGTGAGCGCCGCTGCCACCTTTCGGATGATAGGTAGGACCTTCTCCATATCGAGACCTCCGAGGAGGCCGAATATGGCGTCGAACCCTAGGGCGGGTTGGGGGAACTTCGGACACCCCCTGTAGCTAGCGGAGTGGTCCCCACCGCAGTTAACACACTTATCCCGGTCTGTACGGGATTTCGTGTATTCACTGGAGTGTTGATCTCCGGCGTACTTTACACAGCGTCCTGCTGCCCTGCAGCAACGCTGTGCGTGACAGAAATCTTGACACCGGTGACACTGCCCGATGCCGGATTTCCGCCGCTGCTCGCTCTGTCGAACCGTAGATCGAACAGTGACGGTACCGCTGGCGGTGTCCGGAACTCCCGGGACGTCGTCGGTGACAGCTCTCCCTGAGCTGCCCGTTCCTCTAGGAACTGCTGGTAGCAGCACCTGTTGTAACCCGGCTCAAACATCGTGAAAACGACGTTGTCTTTTTTTAGATTAGACTAACTAGTCTTTTATTTATAAGTTGATCTTTTCAGATGGAGATCTCGAATGTGTAATTAAATCGCTCTTTTGTAATTCGAGTTAATAAGCAAGTCTATGCACGTTCAGAAGTTTAAGCAGCACCCTTTACAAATTCTGTATTAATTTATTAATAATAAGATAAATTATTAATTTATGAAAGGTTTGTTTTCGAAACTATAAAGATGTACTAGTTTGTTGTAAGTTGTAAGTCAACTTGTATTATTTAATGTGTTTAATAAATGTTTAAAAAAATTCATACGTCTGAAATTGAAATCTTAGATATTGTGATATGCATCACACTCTCACGAAATTAAATTAATGCTGAGATTTCCCGTTCTTCCCTGAAACGGAAAAAGTTATTTAATTAGACATACCGCTCTTTTATAATTGTTTTCTTTAGAATCAACAAGAATTGCGAGATACTGTAAATTTTTAGTGAACGAAAAAATCGATACCTATGTGAAATTTTCTATTAATTAGGTATTTACAAGATCAATAGTTTTCTTCCACTTACAGCGAAACTGCCGCCCCCAAATTTTGACGCCCCGGACAAATGTCCGAATTGTCCGCACTGAATTTTTGATTTATTTAACTTTGTGTATGTTTCAATCATGAATAGCACAATTAGAGCCCCCAACGAATTGCTGCATAATCTTCTATGAAAATCGGGATGAACTGGAAATAATACTATTGTCTCTCTTTTTAAATACAACCATATTTCAAACTTAATCAGTTTATAATTAATTATTCAGACTTTTTTACTAGAAGCACAAAGTTTAATAGTTTCTGCGCGAATCATAAATAATGCAGTAGCGAATAAAACCAGACTTTCATATTCTGTTTCAAAGTACTTAAACTACGAGTAGAAAACTTTAAATGTTAAAACCACTAAAGCTAAAAGCCTTACCAAATGTAGTAACTTTTACAGTTTAAGATAAAGTTTACCGCAAACTACTTAGATAATGATTTTTGTAAGTAACTAGAATTCCCACAATTGCCATACCTAAGATTCTGCAATCAATACTAGACACTTCCATTTCGAATAACGTGCAAACTTCAGAAGTTTAGATTTTCTCCAGTAATCTGTGAACATAGTCAAAATAACCAGTAATTTCAAGCTCGTACAAACTAAATCAGAATGTTTCAGTTCATAGTTGAAGTCATATTTAAATGTGTAAACTAACTTGTCGCACGTTGTACGTTATACAGGGTGGAAGGGAAGTAATGTGCTTTCATAAGCTTTAAAACAAGCCACCAACGGTCCTTTTATGTTGTTCCGTTCAATTTTTATAGGTTCCAAAAAGTTAAAAAACGATGATACAATCAGAATACGAAAAGATGAATTTTTTATTAAAATTATTTTTATCTGAAAAAACCTACAAACGCACGCTGCTTAAAGTTGCCCATTTCCCTCACCATTGTTCGCAAAGTCAGTTCGCCTTTTAGCTTTTGAATAGCGTCACCAAGCCTATTCCATAATTGTTCCAATGTGGCAAGGTCTGTGCCGTATACCTCTTGTTTCAGAAAACTCCACATCGAAAAATACATCGGTATGAGGTTCGGGGATCTTGCTGGCCAAGGAATTGGACCGCCGTGACCAATCCAAACGGGGTATTGCTCACTCAAGCACTCACGAACGGCGTTCGAATAATCACGTTATTTGAACGCTCCATCGTACTGAAAAATGATATCAATTTGTTATTCTTCAAGAATGTCATCAAGCAGTCTTGAAAGATCATGCTGACGAAAATACAAATAAAATTCGCCGTTAAAATTTCCTTGAAAGATGTGTGGGTCCCATAAAGCGGCCCCCTAATAACTACAGCCCAAACATTTAAACTAAATCGCCTCTGATTATATCTTACACGACAAACAAAGGGATTTTCCTGGGCTAGTGATGAATATTATGCAAATTAAAAACCAACCCTAGTGAAAAGAGACTCACATTAGTTCACAATATTTTTCTTAAAAAGTGGTAGTGCTCGATGTCTTGCACCAACATCTATCCGCAAAAGTCCACTCTCGGTTGAGAGTCATTTGGTTCCAATGCGTGAACTCAAGTCAAGTGGTAGGCATGAAGATTGTTTTTGCGAAAAACATCCAATACCTTCGTAGATAGATAGATATTCTCAACCAAATGGTGTAGAAGTAGATACATTATATAAAACACACATTCAAATATAGTACATAAAACATATTGAGGAATTATTAATAGAAGTAACACACATAGTAAAAATAAAATATACAAACAGATGATATTAATATGTGACTAATTTACACTAAATGTTATGAGGTGTGTCAAAAAACTCTTTAGTGCAATAAAAAGCAAATTTTTCGTTTTTAAACGTTGACTTAGAGGCTTTTTTTATCTGATTTGATAGGTGGTTGTACATATGTATTGCCTGATTTTTAAAATGTTTGTACACTATAGTTGATTTTGTAGTCCCATTTCTAATTTCTAATTTTGGTTAACGTGTGAGAACCTGCATTCTGTTTGAATGACTATATTTGTATGTGCGAATATAAGGCATTCGCAAATAAATAAATTATACATAGTGGGAATATTTAGATTGATGCAGGTAAGAGTTATCCATAGCTCAGATGCGATTCAAATAGGAATGGCATACTGTTTTGAACGTTTCTGTGTAACCTAAATATTTTAATCGTCGCAAGGCAAATGTAGCCTGTATAATTATTGGGTTAGTTTTAAAATATGATCCTGCCACTTAAAGTTGTAACCAATGTACAGTCCTAAAATTTTACATGAATTTACAAAGGTTACTTCCATGTTCCCAACCAACACACTATTTAAAGGAGATCTATTATTTTCAAAAAATAAAACGTTGGTTTTATCCAAATCGAGTACCATTTTATTTTCGTTAAACCAATGTTGTGCTTAAGACAGGGTTTCTACTACATTAGTTTTTAGATTTTCCAGTGGACTTCCAGTTACTACAAAATTTGTGTCATCATCATACATTGCTGTTTTACATGGAAAACATACATTAATGTTGTACGGTAGGTCATTTATAAAGATTACAAAAAGTACAGGTCCTAAAACAAATCCTTGAGGTATCCCGCATATAACTTGTCCTGAACTTGATTTAAATGAAGAGATTAAGTTATCATTTTTATGAACAATTTCTACATATTGAAGACGTGAGTGAAGGCAAGACTTGGTTATATTTAAAATTGGTCCACGTATACAGTAGTACGATAACTTATGTAATAAGATTTCATGGTCAATCATACCAAATACGTTTGACAAGTCGCAAATATAGCTAATATAGTTGTTTGTCTCAAAATAATCTACAATATGACTTTTTAGTGCCTTCTCGGTCTTGGCGATAATATAGCTATAGGACGGTAATTAACAACGTTATGTTTATGTTTACATTTATAAAGTGGACGAACCTTGTCAGTCTTTAAAATGCTAGGAAAAACACCGCATTCAAAGTAGAAATTAATGACATGAGAAAGTGGTTCAGTATGTGACACACCTGCTTCTCTTCCAACTTGACTTGAACTAAAAGTTGGATCTTGTTCCTCCCGGTCCAGAATGAACCCTTCCACATCAATATTTTGGCCATCCTGACTTCTTTCGACCAACCTATTAAACGAACCAGTCTCCATGTACCTTTGGTAAACTCTTGAAAATACACCGCGACTGGGTGCGGGGCAGTCTGGATAGTTCATACGATACTCCTCTTCCGCCCTCCGAGAGTTACTATTACACAAACCATAGATGAAAACCATATCAGCATATTCACTATTTGTAAAATGGAGCGTACTTTTAAAAAGGAGATAGACGTGAACACTTTTAAAACGACAATTCCAATAACAGTCACGTACAAAATGGATTGTTGTGCGTATGTATCATTGTTAGAAATAAAATAAAAGAGATAAGATAAAGTACATAAGTACAATGATAATGGTACAAATGGTTTTAATAAAAAATGCATCTTTTCGTATTCTAATTGTTTCATTGTTTTTTATCATTAACAACAATATAAGTGGACCATTGATGACTTGTTTTAAAGCTTATGGAAGGTAGTTGTTTTGTGGAATTTTACCATTTTCATCTCTCAAAATAAACCCTAAATATGTGTGAAAAAATGAAATTTTCATTATTTTCCAAATTTGGTACCCGCGTAAGTAGCGTGAGTAAATTACCAGTCAGATCCAAACATTTTGTGTTAGGAAAGGACCACGCCATTTTCTTATGGAAAGTGGCCTTCGGTTAATATGTCTAATTTTTTATATGTATTAGTTCTTGTCATACTCATCAATATTGTTCATAGGCACAAAGTCATTCTATGGCTAGTTTTAGAAATACAGGGTGTTAAAGTTTCAAAATATCTACCTTGCCATGTTCATTATTTTTTGTTTTAAAGTACTGATGTTAATTTTATCTTCCAAATGCGATTTTTACATCTCTATAGGATATGTAGTTGTACACACAGGGTACCATTCAATCTTATTTACAGGGCGATACACATTTTGACATTAGAGTTTTTTAAAAAAACTATTTTGTTTTATTACAGCCACATAATTGCTACTGTGAAAGACTCTTCATTGGTTTTGTCCAAATCATCAATTCTTTTTAAAATCAAATAACGGAACCCTCTGTATGTGGGAATTAATTTTGACTTCATGTTATCCTTTAGCTAGACAGATTAGGTACTACTTAAGATTATACATGGCGATTCAATAATTTTGCAAAATATTAAATATAACAATAGGTCGTAAAACCTCTTTTTTTTCATCACCCTGTATCTAAACACTGACTCGGTCTAGGTATATTGATTTTAAAATCTACAAATACAGCATATTATAATGATTTCGTTCCTAAAGTTTCGTTTCAATCCTATGAGTAGATTTGTAGATAGAGTCTGGCAAGTTTCACCAAGACATGTCAAATGAAATTGTCTGCGTTTTTAAATCCTTATGGAAAGTGGCATTTGGTAAAAATGTATAATTTTCTGATATGTATTAGTTCTGGACGTACTCATCAATATTGTTCATGAGCACAAATTATCTTCTGACTAGTTAAAGTGTTAAAGTTTCAAAATACCACGATTCGCATGTTCATTGTTTTTTATTTGAAATTACTACGTTAATTTTTTCTTCAAAATGCGATTTTTGATCCTTTATGGGATATGTAGATATACGCAAAGGGTATAATTGATTCTTAGTTACAGGGTGATACATAGTTTAACGGTATACCTATTTTAAAAAAAAATATTTTGTTTTGTAACAGCCACATAATTGCTACTGTGGCAGGCTGTTTATTGGGTATCGTATTGTGTTAGTTAAGTTAATAGTTAAAATATATATTATATAGGGTAAAAGTTAATATTATACAGGGTGATACAAAGGTTTGTCCCAATCTTCAAATCTTCTTAAAATCAAATAACGGAACCCTCTGTATGCGGGAATTGATTTTGACTACATTTTATCTTTTAGTTAGACGTATTATGTACTACTTAATAATCTACAAAGTGGTTCAATAATTTTACAAAATACTAAATATGACAATAAGTCGATAAAACTTTCTTATTTTCATTACCCTGTATCTTAAAATTAACTCTTTCAAATTATGTCTATAGATTTTAAAATCTTCCAATACAGCTTATTATACTGATTTTGTTCTGAAAGTTTCGTTTTAATCCTGAGATAGAGCCTGGCAAGTTTCACCAAGACATTTCAAATGAAACTGTTAGCAGTTTTAAAGGAACTAATATGTTATCTTCTATGGTTTATTGTTTAAGCTGGATTGAATTTGTAACTTCCAGAGAGTAGTTTTAAATTGTATGCACATACTGTGCAAAGTGAATACCAGAAATATATACCAGACACATTGTTTAACTCGCGTATAATGTACCAAAAGTCTGTAAAACTGTTATTAGCAGGCAAAAGGAATTTATACTGTACCTATTATATTGATCATGATACGTTAAGGTATAAAACAATATTTACACCAAAAACCAATACTAGGACTGTGAGTGGTAATAGTCAAAGTGACCAGACGTTTGGATTTCGAAATAGTTAGTTATAGTGTAGAGGGCTAACTAGATATAGATTGGAACATGTATTATTGTTATTAAGAATTCCAAGTGACGACAACTAAAACTGTTCCAATCTATATCTAGTTAGCCCTATATACTACAACTAACCATTTCGAATTCCAAACGACTAGTCGGTTTGACAATTACCACTCACAGTCCTAGTGCCAGTTTCTGGTGTAAATATAGTTTTATGCCTTAACGTATCATGATCAATATAGTAGGTACAGTACAAATACTAGACGTATTCCTTTTTCCTGTTAATAACCGTTTTACTGACTTTTGGTACATTATACGCGAGTTAAACAATGTGTGTGGTGTATATTTCTGGTTTTCACTTTGCACATGTTGACTTGCCGATCATAATTTAAAACTACTCTCTAGACATTACAAATTCAATCCAGCTTAAACAATAAACCATAGAAGATAACGTATTGGTTCCTTTAAAAACGCTAACAGTTTCATTTGATATGTCTTGATGAAACTTGCCAGGCTCTATCTCATAGGATTGAAACGAAACTTTCGGAACAAAATCATTATAATAAACTGTATTCGAAGATTTTAAAATTTATATACATACCTTGAAAGAACTAATTTTAAAATGAAAACGAAAACGGTTTTTCGACTTATTGTCTTATTTAGTATTTTGTAAAATTATTGAATAGCCTTGTATATTCTTACGTAGTACATGATACGTCTAACTAAAATTTAAAATGTACTCAAAATCAATTCCCGTATACAGACGGTTCCGTTATTTGATTTTAGAAAGATTTGATGATTGGGACAAACCTTTGTATCACCCTGTATAATATATATTTTTAACTATTAACTTAACTAACACAATACGACACTCAATGAAAATCCCTCCACAGTAGCAATTATCTGGCTATTATAAAACAAAATGCATTTTTTTAAAAACCATAAGGTTAAACTGTGTATTACTATGTAACTAAGAATCAATTATACCCTTTGTGTATATCTACATATCCCATAAAGATGCAAAAATCGCATTTTGAAGAAAAAATTAACGTAGTAATTTCAACTAAAAAATAATGAACATGCGAATCGTGGTATTTTGAAACTTAAACGCTTTAACTAGTCACAGAATGATTCTGTTTTTTTTTACCAAAGGCCACTTTCCATAAGGATTTAAAAACGCTGACAATTTCATTTGATATGCCAGACTCTACCTGTAAATCTACTCATAGGATTGAAACGAAACTTTAGGAACAACTTGATTACAATATACCGAGTCAATTTTTAGATACAGGGTGGTGAAAGAAAGAAAGATTTTTTGGCTTATTGCTATATTTAATATTTTGCAAAATTATTGATTCGCCCTGTATAATCTTAAGTAGCACCTAATCTGTCTAACTAAATTCCCACATACAGAGGGTTCCGTTATTTGATTTTAAAAAGAATTGATGATTGGGACAAAACTTATGAATCACCTTGTATAATATATATTTATAACTATTTACTTAACCAACACAATATCATATCCAATGAAGAGTGTTTCACAGTAGCAATTATATGGCTGTAATAAAACAAAAAAACTATATATTGTCAAAATGTGTATCACCAAGTAAATAAGATTTGTGTACAACTACATATTATATACAGATGTAAAAATCGCAATTAGAAGATAAAATGAACATCAGTACTTTCAAACCAAAAATAATGAAGATGGAAAAGAAGGTATTTTGAAACTTTAACACCCTGTATTTCTTAAACTAGCCATAGGATGATGTTGTGCCTATGAACAATATTGACGAGTACGACAAGAACTAATACAAAAAACTAGAAATTTTAACCTAAGGCCACTTTCCATAAGAGAATGGCGTGATCCTTTCCTAATCTTTCCAAATATGTATTATCTGTTACAAAAATACGGACTAGTTGCTGACAAACTTGATTTTAAAGGAGTCAAGTTCCAAATCTTTTAAAAAACGCAAAAACTTCCATATCTCCGACCATAATGATGATAAGGCAGGCCTCCAATTTATGTTTTTGTTACAAATTAGGCTTATTTTGACCCAGTTTATTTTGGTACATTAATTACCTTCCACCCTGCATACATAGGCGATTATTATCGGAATAGAGCCTACTATTATGTTAACAAGACATAAATAACTTTTATACATATTTGTGCGGACCTTCAACACTTTTATTACCATTAAAGGTAACGTGACCTCATAAAAGATTTTATTTGTCACGGTTTAAAATTTAAGTACAGGTGCCTTAATTGTATATTTGTATTACACACATTATTTGCTAACACCTGCTTTAATAGTGTTTCAAAGAATTCGAAAACTAAACAATCGACTTACTCTTAACTGAGATTCAATAATAACATTTAAACCTACTTACTCCTGTTATATATTTCAATAACCAGTTATTTGGAATATAATTTATATACACCCAATTAAGTTGCGTTGTCTCATTTTCTTTTATGTAACAAATTAAATTTATATTTTAACAGAAATTCTGTATCAAGAAAAATTTAGCGTATGCGGGTTAGTGTTCCTTAGCGTGGTTACGCTTGTTAAGTATAATAGACATACTAAGTAGGAAGCAGTTTATATATAAACGGAGAGGAAGTTATAATTTCCTCTTTGTGTTTGTGATAAAAAATCTCACGTCACTATTGAAAACAAAATTCATATTTGGATTTGTGTCAAGTGGATTAAAGCTTGACGTAAAAATAGAGCCCTGAGGTGCGCAACATAAAATGGAAATTGGGCTTATTCGGGCATTGAACGGGTACCTACCAGACGATGATTAAGCCGTAGAGCTATGGCAGTAAACCTAAGATGGATAATAAACAAACTGTGGTCATTAAAATTAGTCCAGTTCATTTCAAAATCATTTATTAACGTATGGATTAGCTCTATTTAGTATGAAAAAACCATTCTAATAACCGTTAATTTGAACATTATTAACAATGTTAAGGTAAATGAACACAGGTAGTGAGATAATGTTAGAATACATTTGCAATTTTATAAACCTAACCGTACACAAATAAACATTTGTGTTAAATTTATGTCTATGTACATAAATCACCTAAAAATAGGTTATATTGCCTTATTGCGAATATCAAAGTTTCGCCAACAGCAAGATTAGAAAATTTTACATTTTTCAAGACACGACTCTCTAAATTCTCCTACGTATATTTACGAAATAATTTTAGAATATTTTTTAATTTTAAATCTGAATAGTATGACACTGTCTTGATCATAACACCCACTATCAAAATCTTAAACTCTTGCAACTGTCAGCTGATAAACAACGATTAAACAGTTTAGTGAAATCTTGTTAAACGTATGTAACTAATAAGGGTAATACCATTATCAGAAGAAAATTTTTACCTTATTCAGAATGCTTGCTTTCAATCTGATGAAAGTACTTTCTAGTTTTCCTTTCTTTATTATTTCTATGCTGATTAAAAGCAACATAATTAACTACATTCTGTAACATTAAGGATGTAGTTGAAGAATGAGTATGCGTCGCTAGAAGCTGTAGAATGTTTATTAATATGAAGCGTATGTATTTATTATGACTGTCAAGAATGTAAAAGTTGTCATGTAACATCGTTTTTACCGAAATAAGATATTTCATTTTATTCTCAGCTCTTGTCTAATTGAGACGGAAAGTTTTTGAAATAATACAATAAACAAAAAGAAAATAATCAAATATAGAAAATTACATTAATGTAGTTTGATAGAAGGAAAAGATAAAAGTTGGTGATATGAAGTTGAGTGGATATACAGGGTGTCCCATTAGTGTGTAAAAGTCTGTTTATAGCAAAATTGTAGCCAGCTATGACCTTCACATTTTAAAATGAATAAGGAATATACCGGCTGCTTTATAGCAACGTGGTCACCAAAGTTGTTTTTTTTAAATGGAACTCTCTGTATATTATTACGAATTTGAGTTGCACTTACATTACCCAACATGTCAATATAAGGTTTTGATATGTTATACTGGGTATTTTTAAAACTTATGAGCAATTTAGATAAAAACGTTATTACTTCAACGCCCTGTACAGCCCAAGATAATTAATACAAAAAATTACTTTTAGCACTCAGGATTCTTATTATGATGTACAGGGTGTCGTCCGATTATATTTTGCACCCTACCTGCAACCTTAACTATACAAGGTGGAGAAAAACTTTAGATATGAAAGTTGGGTTGTTTTACCTCTATTTCGTTTTTCTTTTTATACAAATAAAAAAAAAGTTCCTCTATATCTGTCAAAATGACAGCGTTGGTTTTTTTAAATGGAACACCCTGTATATTTTCAGTTATCCGGAAAGGCATTTTTTTCAGATCTCAAAAATATTTAGTTTGTCTATATTATATTTAGCGGTTTGTCCACAATTCACTTTAAAATTTGGAATTTAATATATAGATTTCATTTAAAATTTTCGAAATCAGTATAGCCTTGAATATTGTCAGCGTTTATTTATCTCGAAGTGGAACCAATCGAATTTTATCGAAATTCGCGTAATAAAGCTTATTAATATTAGCTTCTTCTTCGTCTGAATTCTGTATATGCCACTTGTTGACAGAAGATGATGACACGTCATGACAATGTTCATTGCTCGAACAATAAATGCCGATATCAATACTCAAGGCTATAATACTGATTACGAGAATTTTAAATTAAATATTAAATTTCAAACTTTGAATATGAATTGTGGCCAAATCGCTAAAGGTAATATGGATAAACCTTATATTTTTGCATCAGTAGAAAAAAGTCCTTCCTAATAAACAAAAATAAATAGGGTGTTCCATTTAAAAAAAACAACTTTGTGTCATTTTGACAGATACAGAAAAACATTTTTAAATTTTTATAAAAAGGAAAACGAAATAGAGGTAACACGACACAACTTTCGTATATAAAGTTTTTTTCCACCTTGTATAGTTAAAGTTGCGGGTAGGGTGCAAAATATAATCGGACACCCTGCACATTCATACAAAAAATTATTTTTCTAATTATTGATTAATTTGTATACAGGGTGAGTCGGAACACGCTTATAAAATTTTCTTTATTATTTTTAATGGACCACCCTATATTTTATATTGTGTTTGAATAGACCATTATTAACTCGTTTATTTTTGTGCACCGTTCCCTATACCTACTGCTTTCCGTTTTTTAGATATTTTCAATTTTAAGAAAAACTACTCACTTTTTATTCTTTTAATAATTTCAATTTAAATAGTAATTCAAATTATTAATGAAAAAGTCATAAAATAATAAAATTACTTAACATAAAAAGTAATTAACAAATAGAAAAAAATAATTGAGAATAGGAGAATGGTGAAAACCTGATGTGAAAAATTTAACTAAGAACTAATGTAATTAATAAATTGAACTAAGAATAACGAAACTCAACATTTTGTTTCTAAAGAAAATATTCAAAATGACATCCTCCAACATTAACGCTAGGATGTAATATATTCTCAAAGGATCTTTGAACTGATCTTAAAGTGTATACAGTGATGTTACTAAATACTCTTCTAAATCTGTCCTCCACATCTTGCCGTGTTGTCGGCGGCTGCTTGGTAACATCGTCTTTTACGTGTCCCCGTAAATAAAAATCTATCTTACTTAAATCTGGTGACCTTGGAGGCCACATAACTGGACCATCTCTTGGGTATTCTGCGTTTAGGTACTTTCGGACCATTTGGGAATGATGCACAGGAGCGCCATCGTGCAAAATCCACATCCGACGTCTTATATTGAGAGGAATATTGCATTAATCTAGGGAGATGATTGCGCAAAAAATTTAAATGTACTTCACCAGTTACACGCCATTCAAAGAAATGGGGTCCCACACCGTAATCTCCGATGATTTCACCCCAAACGTTAATGAGCCATCGGTTTTTACTGTGTTCTTATCACGTAAGGGTAGTGATATGATTACAAATCCATTGTTATTTATTGCCGCTTCATCGCCAATGAGAACAAAATCGAAAAAATCATTTTGATTGTTAATTCTAAGGCCCATTCACTAAAATTTACTCTCATTTGATAATCATTTTCGAGCAACTCCTGGTGCCTCTGTAAGTGATAAGGATGCATTTTATGTTTTAATAAAATTTTATTAACTGATATTCTGCTGATTCCTCTTTGACTAGACACTGCACGTGTACTAATGTGTGGATCTTCTGTAAAGCTTAATAGAACATTAAATTCATTTTGTTCATTTAAGGTTCGTTTTTCTTTTTCATGTTTTTCATACACTACACTACCTGTACGTTCAAACCTTTCCTACAAATTTTCCAATGTTTTTCGTTAAAGTTGCCTGCGCTCCGGAAATTTTTGTCTACAAATTCTAGCTGCCAGCAAACAATTCTCGTAACTACTAAAAATTGTTGATAGCGTATCTACTAATTCATTTCTACTAAAATTCATTTTAGAGTTGATTTTTGCAACAATAGTAAACACAGTTTCATACAAGTTCGATAATTGTTACTGACAAATGTCAAAGAAAATTTATTTATTTTTTCATGGATAACTAGGTCCAAAAATTGAAATCACTAGTAATACTCCATCATACGGCTTTTTGACCAAATTTGAAACTTCACAATGTTCAGATCATTGGTATTCAACGATTTATATTTTAGTGTAAAACAAGCTAATGATCGCAAAGGCTGCTTGATCCCATTAAAAAAAATGAAACATAAGTATTTCATTATTTAATTGGTTCACAAAAATGTTGTTAATGTGTTAATAAAGGTCTATTCAAACACCATATAAAATATTGGGTGGTCTGTTTTAAATAATGAAGACAATTTTGTAAGCGTGTTCTGACTCACCCTGTATAAAAATTAATCAATAATTGCAAAAATAATTTTTTGTATGAATGTATATCATAATAAGAAATCCTGAATGCTAAAAGTAAATTAATTATCTTGGGCTGTACAGGGCGTTGAAATAATAACGTTTTTTATCTAAAATTGGTCATAACTTTTAAAATATCTAGAATGTTCCATTTAAAGAAACATAACTTTGGTTAACCCTGTATATTCCTTATTCATTTTAAAATGTGAAGCTCATAGCTGGCTACAATTTTGCTACAAACAATTTTTTGATATCTAGTCTACAAACTGATATACAGGACTTTTACACACTAATGGGACACCCTGTATGTAAAGTAATAACAATATAAGTTTCCCAAAACTTTTTCGTACCGTAAAATTTAATTATAACTTACAGCAAATTATTTTTACCAAAACTTTTTTTTACATTTTCGAAGTGTCCCCCAAGTTCTTGCTAATCAGCCTCAACAACTTTTCCTAATGACAAAATATTGTCAGACCATCGTAGTCAACTGCGTATCCAAAAATGTTGTGTTTCTCTTTCATTTAACCTTCGTAAGTTAACATGCGGTCTACCGACGCTGTCGAAATTCAAAGCTAATCGGTGCATATCTTACCCCTCCTACTGCTGGCGCTCATTTTGCAAGTGTGTATTCAGTGTTACTGTGACATAGTGAGGTGGAGGATTTTTAGTTTCGGTCCGTAGTTCCGACGTTAACCTTTTAGTGACAATTCACGGTACGTTATAATTTTGTAAATAAAATATACTGAAGTAGTTAATTACTCGTTTTGTTTGTTTACAGATCAGAATCAGTTACGAAGCGAGTGTTTAGGGTATTCTGGAAACGATAGAAAAACAAAATGGAAAATACATTGTGATAAAAATCGTAGAATACGAACGCGTGCCCAAAATTTAGTTAGAACGTTACCATCTAATAAAAATAAGCCTATTGAAATTTTGAGTCTCTTTTTTACAGAACATATACCTGTTGCATATTATAGTTAATAGTACCAACTTCCATATTGAACTGACTGCAAATCCCAACAACAGTACTTGTAGAAAAATAGATGTTTATGAAATAAAAGCTCTCACCGAACTTCTCTACATTGGCGCAATACCTAAAAATAATCTTTAAAATGCGGAAGATCTATTCAGAACAGACGGTATGTCAGTTGAAATATACAGACTGACAAGGTCTCTCGCCCGATTTAAATTCTTGCTGAGACAGTTACGTTTTGACGATGTAAGAACTCGATCAACTACAATAGATGAATAAACTGCTGGCTTTTAGGGGTAGGTGCGGCTTTAGGGTTTACATGCCAAAAAATCCAAATCGATATGGCATAAAAATGTACGCATTAGTTGGCGCCAAATTCTTCTACACGGCTAATTTGGAAGTATACCGTGGAACTCAGCCGCAAGGACCTTATCAGCAGGAAGCAAAAAAACATTTCTTTAAGTCCTCGCCTATACAAGCCAATTTGGAAGACAGACCGAAATGTCACAAAACCGAAAAGGCATACGCAAGGATGATGGCGAAAATATCAAATGGGTACGCGGAAACATGAGAGAGCCAAAACCCACTCGGAATCAAGATGGAGAAAGGGCTTCAGACCAGAGCGCCAGGTTTTAGAAAAGAGCTACTGAGGAGCCCTACATGTTGGAAATAGGTGCCAGGCGGAGCCCCCTGCTATTAGAGAAAAGGTCCCAGGTGGAGCCACTGCTGTAGAAAAGAGGGCCATTGCGGAGACATTTCCTAAAAACAAACGGAAACCTATTTATTAAAAGAAAACCTCAATGTCGTTAATAAGCAATTATGTATCATTAAAATGCAATTATGAGTCATTAATATGTTGGGCGTGGGCGGACACAATTTTGCCATTAGGAAAATTTTTGAGTTCGACTAACACAACTCGGCACAGCTACGAAAATGTAAAAAATATTGCATATTATCAGATTTGCAATTTTTCTTGCAAATTTTGCAATTTTCGAAACATTTCTCTATAGTTTCTGGTTTTACTCTAAGCCCAATCCTATCAATAATCTACTAAGTTATGGGTTTTAAGATTTAGATTATCTGGTTTTGATTATTTAAATATTGCAACTCTCTCAATATACAACACAATATGCATTTACTGATTTTGACGTTATATTGTCTTTTTTTGTTAGAGTGAATGATGCGGAGATCAGCGGTTGGGGCGCGATTGCTGGGCCTCTCAACGTCAATGGTCACCGTCCCTCACGTAGTGAGTAAATATGTTGGTGGTGGTTGGCGTAGGCTGACCCCCTTCCCCGCCACGGACCATAGCTTGTTTTTACTATGTATCCTGCTTTGGCAGTTGAATCTCGTCATGGTTGGATTGCTGCCCACCTCGTTTTATGTTCAAGACCCTGTAGCTCTCGGTTGTAATATAATGGCGGTGTTTTGAATGCCCTTGTGATAGTGAGTAGAGCAGATCTACTTTCTACCATGCACCGTTGATTTTCATAGTTGCATTGACGAGCTATGCTCGATGGTGTAGGGCTTTCTTAGGTTTTCGACTTACTCGTGCTTTAATTACGTTTCTTTTAGGTTCTACAGCATATCTTGGTGATGCATTATGCCCAGTCTTCCTTTTGTTCCCTATTTGTCCGTCGTTTTGTTATGGTAATGTAGTTTCTTACCTTTTCCAGTTTTGATTTCATATCTTTCCATAAATTAGATTGTGAAGAGGGTTACGGTTCGTTGCTTCCTTAACAATCTAATAGACATGTGATACTGATGCCTAACATTTATCATTGAATGCGACCATCAAAAATGTTTATGTTGATACCATTGTCAGATTCTTAGTTTGATCGTTTCTTAAGGTGGCCGCTTGTCTGGCGTTCGTTTGTATTTTGGGGGTTATGTGACACACCTTCACCAGAAATCGAATGAAACGGTGCGATTGTTTTATAGTCGCTTCAATGCATTAAGAATCCTCCATTATCTTTGCAACAGCATTGACTGAAACTTGACCCATCAAAATGACTGTTTGACACTTGTTTGTTCCATTATTCGCATGAGTTTAAAACATGACAAAAATACTAGCAGTATTATAATACACTTACATTTATTGCTGAATCTAGTCAAGATGTCGATTTTTATAGAAGTCATTTGCTTAGTTCTCAATATTTGAACAGAATATGAAGAATTTCTCTTCGAAATAACAGATTTTCGGTTTAATTCTTGAATTCATTTTGTGCGCGTGTGTGTGTGTGTGTGTGTGTGTGTGTGTGTGTGTGTGTGTGTGTGTGTGTGTGTGTGTGTGTGTGTGTGTGTGTGTGTGTGTGTGTGTGTGTGTGTGTGTGTGTGTGTGTGTGTGTGTGTGTGTGTGTGTGTGTGTGTGTGTGTGTGTGTGTGTGTGTGTGTGTGTGTGTGTGTGTGTGTGTGTGTGTGTGTGTGTGTGTGTGTGTGTGTGTGTGTGTGTGTGTGTGTGTGTGTGTGTGTGTGTGTGTGTGTGTGTGTGTGTGTGTGTGTGTAATGTGATTCTGATGCTTGCTTTATTCATTGCATGAAAGTAATGTATTATCAACGTAATGATTCAATTACTTTAAATTCAATCTGTCCGAAAACTTTTTACTACCTTGTTGGATTCAAAAGTTACAGATATGTGATATTAAAAAACAAATTTCTTAAGACCAGTCTTGAAACACGATTTAGGTTGGGTCAATACTCCCACGCGAGTGTATTTAGTAATCTAATTTGATATTGTACATGTATTGACCTAACGTAAAAAATTTTGCTTGTGTGTGCGTGCGTAATCGGTTTTCCCAATCATTAACATGAGGTAATTATTTTCTAGATTTATGTAACCAACAATAAGAAACTTTCACTACCTGACTGAATTCAGAAAAATGATAACATTCGAAAAAATAAAATTTCCTTGGAAAAATTTATTTTTGGACAACAATAATCTCAATTTATAAATTTTTTACAAATTTATTTTTTTTTGTGCAAATTATAGACTAACATAAACCATTTAAGATCCCTCAATCAGATTTTAATTATCTTTTCCCGATTTCGCACAATTAGGCCAAGGCGTCGAGTTTGAATCACCCGGTAAATTTTTCGTATTTTGAGAATATTTGTCACAAATTAGAAATTAACAAATCGAACATTGATCCTGTCGTTTTCAGTGTAAAGCTAATATTTTATCATTATCCTATAACACATCTAGATTGGCAATTCAACCATGTTAGAGATAATGGTTTTATCGTATAATTGAGTACGTGTATCTATAGGAAAGGTTATACATCCTTTTAATACGCAATTGCGCCTGGTTTTATAGCATATTCAAAGTCACGTCTTTTCTTTTAACTAAAGGTTTTATCTGCAGAGTCCAAGATTGTTAAATACCATTATGATGTGCGTTGTATGGTAAATCACGCGTCTGTTAGATCTTATGGCAGAAAGGGAAGTATGCAATAGTATTTACTTTACGACATCTGCTTAAACTCTATCTAGCCAGCATTTCCCACACAAAAAAAATACAGAAACAAACTACTTACTTAAAAAGTATTAACAGCTTAAACCAAATCAACACCTGATACTTTACAAGAAATTTTAACCGTATGATTTTGTTTTTTTTTTAAATGTCTGCGTGTACTTAACAAACGTCTGGCTTTATTTTAGTGGAATCTGAAATAATTATCGGTTTATTTACGTGCAGAACACTAATTGCGTTATGAACATAAATATCTTTACGTTTTGGAAGGGCTTCAGTTGAATACGCAAAATCTATTTAAATAATATAGAGCAATTACTTCAAGTAGAAGTAGGACATCTTTACTAAAGGAATATTGCAGAGAGTAACCTAGAAATGTTCTCTAGTGGAAATGAATTATTCCTACACTTTTTTTCTGAAAATGTACACAACTATAAGAAATGTTCCAATTTATATCTGTGTCTGTACCTACATTGTTATGATTCATTGCACTTGGTGGTTTCCACAATCTTGATCAATACACACCTTTATAAATAATGCTGATCAGAATGGGCGTTCGTGTAAACGATATTTCCAATTTTTGGGATATTATTTATAGCTGACACGGCTTCATGCAGTTATAGAATTTTCCATGTTTTACTTACACAGTAATATTTGTGTTAGCATTATCAATACCTTATCTTATGCTATTTATATTTAGGAAAATTTTAATACTTCATTTCTGAATATCTTATAACGAACGTCCTAGGTTTTACTTATAAGTATAATAATATTATTATGGTAATCTTTATTCACACATAGAAAAAAGAATTTTTAAAAAGAAATAAACATAATTGAGAAATTTTATTTTCTATCACTTTCTTACACTACAAGATGGGCAATTGCACACTCTTGACCTCGATCTAATATGGAGAACATCCAAAAGATAGGAAACATATTTGTACATCTGACTCCTAAAAAATGATTAAAATTAAACACGGTGGGTATAATAGAAAAGTGTTCATTACGTACATTATGGTGTTTAACAATGTATTCAGCGTCGGTATATTAATATGAAATGTAAACTTTCACCACTATCACACATAATAAAATACTTATCTTTTTTGTTTTTTTTTTAATGGTGTTTATTAAAATATACAATCTAAACTTTTCGATAACACTTACAGTTATCTTCGTCAGCAGTAATTCTATTAAAAATTGTTAAAGATGTAAACAATTTTGTCAAAGTTGAAAAATTACAACATAAACATCAGCCTGCTATTAATATAACAGTTTGAGAAACGTATAAACCAACAATAAAATTAAATTTTAGTAAAGAATAACTAGGTCATTAAAAATTAAATATTGTTAAACTGCCTTAAAGATGACAAATCAGAACACTCTACGGCGAAAGCTAACAATGAAAAATGTCAGCCAAAAAACACATTTAACAAATATAAACATGACATCAAATAAAATAAACCAGTTAAATCTAACAAAGAGATATCTTTATCAATAAGTGCAAGTGTTATTAACAATAAAAAGCATAATGCAGAACGTGTATTGTAATTTTTAATTTTAATCTTAATTTCAACTACTTATGTCAAATTATAGTGCTGTGGCAATTTGACATATAATTGGTAAAGCATTTGCTTCAAGGTCTAGGAAAAACACAGCAAAAAACCTAGACATACCAACAGTTAAAATTAAAATCAAAATTAAGACGTATAATTATGCTTTTTTTTTAATTATAAAATGCCAAAACCTATTTAAAAGGAGATTTTCTTCTTATCTATTAAAATTATTAGGGTGTTTATATATTTCAATAGCTTCACGTTGTAAACGAACATAATAATGAGTGACAATATTTCCATATTGTCAAATTGAATGTCATGATTTAGATTATTTAAGGCATGGTCAGCCACAAAAGACTTCTCTGGTTGACCTAATCTACAAAATCTCATATGTTCTTTAGGTCTTGTATCAAAGCTACGTTTTGTGGTTCCGATGTATACTTTTCCACATGAACAAGATAACTTATACACTCCGGAAGATGATAAAGGGTTTGACACATCTTTAGGTGATCTTAAATGTTCTTTAATTTTTCTTGTAGGTTTAAAAATAGTCCTAACGCCATATTTAATTAGGATTTTTTTCAATTCTATCTGTGACGTTAGCTATAAAAGGAAGAAAAACAGTACCAACATTAATAACTGTTTTTCTTTAAGGTTACGCCTAGAAGGTGTAATAACATTATTAATATCTGTAAGTGAATATCCACTATCTATAAGGATTTTGTTAAATATTTATACACATACTTCAAAAATTCAGGGTCACAAATTCGTTTTGCTCGAGCTACTAAAGATTTAATTACCCCAATTTTTTGACGTGGATGGTGGTTGGATAATTTATGAAGGTATCTGTCAGTGTGTGTCGGCTTTCTGTAAACGTTAAAAGGTAATGAATTATTATTTTTACGCCTAGAAGGTGTAATAACATTATTAATATCTGTAAGTGAATATCCATTATCTGTAAGGATTTTGTTAAATGTTTATATTCTTACTTCAAAAATTCAGGGTCACAAATTCGTTTTGCTCGATCTACTAAAGATTTAATTACACCAATTTTTTGACGTGGATGGTGGTTGGATAATTTATGAAGGTATCTATCAGTGTGTGTCGGCTTTCTGTAAACCTTACAAGATAATGAATTATTATTTTTAGATATTAATATGTCAAGAAATGCTAAACTTCCATTAGTTTCTTTTTCCATGGTAAACTGAATACTAGGATTTATACCATTTATAAAATCCAAAAACTCGTGCAGTGCTTCTTCTCCATGTCTCCAAATAACAAATGTGTCGTCTACATATCTATATCAAACTGAAGATTTTTTATGTGTATTTTGTAACGCTAATGTTTCAAATTTTTCCATGTAAAAATTAGCTATAACAGGACTAAGGGGACTTCTACAACATCTTTAACAGTTTTTAACAGAATTACTACTGACGAAGATAACTGTAAGTGTTATCGAAACGTTTAAATTGTATAATTTAAAATACACTATTAAAAAAAAAACCAAAAAAGATAAGTATTTTATAGCTAATGTTACAGATAGAAACGAAAAAAGCCTAATTAAATATGGCATTAGCACTATTTTTAAACCTACAAGAAAAACTAAAGAACATTTAAGATCACTTAAAGATGTGTCAAACCCTTTATCATCTTCAGGAGTGTATAAGTTATCTTGTTCATGTGGAAAAGTATCCATAAACTGCGATCTAACCAAGGCCTTTGACATGGTTGACCACGGTTTGTTGATGTCAAACTCTACCACTATGGAATTAGAGGGTTGCCTTAAAATTGTTAAAATCATTTATAAGTGAACGGTATCAATATGTTACAAGTGAGAAAATTCTCAGTTCGAGAAATAATAGAGGCCAAGTCAGAGTTAAGTTTAGTAGAATATGTCCAAGGCTCTATCCTTGGTCCCATACTTTTATAATATTTATTAATGACCTACCAATTAATTTTACATCTCCGTGCAACGTCTTAATTTATGCAGACGACACTAACGTAACTGTTGCTTGTAAAACGATGAGCTAGAAAATTATCTAAATAACATAATGAAAACGCTTGTAAACTGGTTTAATGCAAATAAACTTTTAATGAACGTAGACAAAACAAGAATTTTAATATATGGTAAAAACTCAACAGTTAGTATTAGAGACCTAAAGTTTGAATCCAAAACATCGAGACGTGTAATCCTGTAGTTTCTAGTTACTTTAGATCGAAATCTTAATTGGCAACAATGCAAGCTGTATTTTGGAAAACACTGCATTAAAACTATCTATGCCCTATATATTATGGAATGTCTGTGTTTGTTTTCAAAATAAATCGCAATTCTGTCTAAATTCCGATCATCACTGTATAACACGAGATTCAAAAACAACTTTACTTTAGCCGCATCAAACAATAGAGCACATGACACCTTATATTTACAAATGGGTCTAAGATTCTACAACGCTCTTCCACAATATATAAAGTGCATAATGATATATAAACAATTCAAACAAGAAGTTTCAAAAGTCCTCAATAAAACGGTATTGTATTCATTGGATGATCCTTTGTCAATGTTGCAGCTTAAGTAATAGTATGTTGAAAGTTGTTAAAGAACTTAAATACCATTATGTGATATCTATGTTTATATGTACCTATATTTATTATTGTAACTATTGTTATATTTTACGCCAAACGGCAAACAAATAAACAAACAAACAAACAAATAATAATTCATTATCTTTTAAGGTTTACAGAAAGCCGACACGCTGATAGATACCTTCATAAATTATCCAACCACCATCCACGTCAAAAATTGGTATAATTATATCTTTAGTAGATCGAGCAAAACGAATTTGTGACCCTGAATTTTTAAAAGATGAATATAAATATTTAACAAAATCCTTACAAGATAATGGATATTCACTTACAGATATTAATAATGTTATTACACCTTCTAGGCGTAACCTTAAAGAAAAACAGTTCTTAATGTTAGTGCTGCTTTTCTTACTTTTGTAGCTAATGTTACAGATGGAATTGAAAAAATCCTAATTAAATATGGCATTAGGACTATTTTGAAACCTATAAGAAAAATTAAAGAACATTTAAGATCACCTAGAGATATGTCAAACCCATTATTATCTTCCGGAGTGTATAAATTATCTTGTTCATGTGGAAAAGTATACATTGGAACCACAAAACTTAGCTTTGATACAAGACGTAAGAAACATATGAGATTTTGTAGATTAGGTCAACCAGAGAAGTCTGCTGTGGCTGACCATGCTCTGAATAATGTAAATCATGAATTCAATTTGACAATATGGAAATATTGTCAAGACAAACTAATTATTATGTTCGTTTACAATGTGAAGCTATTGAAATATATAAACACCCTAATAATTTTAATAGAAAGAAGAAAATCTCCGTTTAAATAGGTTTTGACATCTTATAATTTAAAAAACCATAATGATATGTTTTAATTTTGATTTTAATTTAAACTTTTGGTATGTCTAGGTTTTTGCTGTGTTTTCCTAGACCTCGAAGCAAATACTTTACCAATTATATGTTAAATTGCTACAGCACTATAATTTGACATAAGTAGTTGAAATTAAGATTAAAATTACAAAAAACGTTCTGCATTATGCTTTTCATTGTTAATAACACTTGCACTTATTGATAAAGATTGTTAGATTTAACTGGTTTATTTTATTTGATATCATGTTTATATTTGTGAATGCTTCTATCGTTTTGAAATTGAAGTTTTTCACAACTTTACACTTACATCATAACTTGATTAAATTTTGTTAAATGTATTTTTGGCTGACATTTTTCATTGTTAGCTTTCGCCGTAGAGAGTGTTTTGATTTGTCATCTTTAAGGCAGTTTAACAATATTTAATTTTAATGACCTAGTAATTCTGTACCAGAATTTAAGTTTATAGTTGGCTTTATACGTTTCTCAAACTGTTATATTAATAGCAGGTGATGTTTATATTTTAATTTTTCAACTTTGACGAAATTGTTTACAACATTTTTAACAATTTTTAACAGAATTACTGCTGAAGACGATAACTGTAAGTGTTATCGAAACGTTTAGATTGTATAATTTAAAATACACCATTAAAAAAAACAAAAAAGATAAGTATTTTATTCGGTATATTAATGATCACAATTAAAAATTTATGTTAAATATTTGTGAATTCTTCAGGTGTTGAAATGAAAAGTAATGAACGCATTAAATAGTGTGTTTTGTGATTGATAAAGATGCCCTTTACGTTGAATATTTTATGGACACACAAATAATCTCTAAACATTGGAATGGTTATCAATACTTAAATACCAGGGACCTCAATAAATGATCTACGTAGGATAGTGTTTATTGTATATTTTTCACGATCACTACTTCAAATTCTTTTATTAAAAAAAAATTACCCTCAAGATTACGTCATGACAAAAATATCATTACCCAGAAATTAAGCGCTATTAGTTTGGTACTAAATACCGAAATTTGAAATTTGAAAGTGTTTTCGAATAGTGGCAATCTGATGAGTGTAAAATATTGTAATTTATGGATCTAGACTACAACGCTCATTGATCACAACGCCCAACTGGAAATGTGGACTAAACCTCCTAATCTAATGTTAGACTTGATGCCAAGCCTGACTTCAACCCACAATTTTCGATGTTGACCACAACGTCTAACTTAATTAAGGTGACCATTTATGAAAAAAGGAAATACGGAACATGGACGCATCGCCCAAAGAGTATGAGGGGTACCACATACTCCACAGTAAGGGGAAGTAGAGCGAGACAATTTCTTTTACATTAGATCCATAATGATGAGTCTAAGTGACAAATTTAGTAATTGTTTATGGTAAGTTTCTAGGCGTCTGACGTCATAATACAATAATGTCAAAAAAATCTATTTAATTCTGTATTTTACTTCGGTTTTTAAAAATACACAGTTAATAAGGTGGCGAGCGAAACTTTACTCATTTGTATATTTTTCCATTGAATACGTAAAATATCTGGACGGTCTTGCTCATCCCAATTTTATTCATATCAGAAAAAATACTTTCCGAGGTGGGTTGGATCCGGGTAAACACATGCACATTTCAAAAATTTTTAATACGTTGTTGTGTGGTATATCTTCACTCTTGAAGTGGTTAAAAAGCTCGACCCATTGTTTGTCAATAGAACAGGACCTTCTTTCCACTTTTTTATTTTTTGAGTGGTCATATATTTTTTAATGCACATAATTTCATCAAAAAGTTCAGAATCGTCTATATGAATATCAAGGTTTTTGAAAAACAGTTAATGAGTTTCCAGAATCTGACCACAAAGGTTATTTTTTTAGCAATACCCAACGAAACGCTTGCGAATCTTCAAAAATGTTGCGCCCATTTATCCAAATAGGCTATACAAGTAGTATCATTGTCACTGACGTGTAAGTTGAATTACGGTTAGGTCTTCTCCTTCATTTACCAAAGCCACTAGTATGATGTTAACTTGGTTTGGCTTCATTTTTCCGTTCTATTAATTGCCGCTTTACATTTGATGGAAGCATGTATACTTCTACCATTGAGGATTTTTCAGATTCCACTTGCAGCATGAAATGTCGAAGAAGTTCACTTACAATTTTCATATTTAATGACTGTTGGTAAATGTGTACAAGGTACATTCATGCCAAATATCAAAACAATCGAACCCCAAATAAAAAAATTATAACATTCTAAACTCAGGTGTCTTGCTTTTTGAAACCGATAGTAGGTATAGAAGATATATTTGTGTAGACGTTGTACAAGTACTCGCAGGGTTATTGTTTTCTGGAATACGATCATTATGATCATCAAACATACTTTCTGAAGAATTGCCATTTTCACTCTCTTTAGCTGATAATCTTAATCTGAGTCATCTAAAGAGACATCATCATTAGCCCCAGATTCCACCAACATCCGCTCTACTTCTTCTTCAGTTAATGCTCTTTTTGTACTCATTTCGCTGTCCTATAAAGGTGAAAATTATTGATAGATTCCAAAATGAAATTCATTATCAAGTACCATTGGGACATATATAACCCATAACATAATAAAATGAATTTATATCTAAGTATTGATTTACGTAACAAATTTGTTATAAAGACTTCGATAACGTTTTGTTTGTATGAATCAATGACTTTCGAACTTACTTCAAGCTTAAATCTTCATCAAAAACACAAAAAAGCACGATCTTCTGAGGACAAATGGAGGTACACCAATTTTTATCGCGTTTGTTTAGCAAAAGTGGTGACATCTATGGACAGTTATAGGTATTAATATAGCTTCTAATTAGGGTTGCCACCTCTCCCGGATTTCCGGGATTATCCCAGAATTGGGTCCTAAAAATGAAAATCTCCCGTCTCCAAGAGGTATTTGGTAATATTAAAATTCTCCCGCAATTTGAAGTTTAACAGAAAATCACCTAGATTATATCTGGCAACAGCAACACTGGCAAGTGGCAGGGCAGTTTTCTGTGAATCACATATGCGCGGGGAGGGGAGTTGAGTCAACTCAGTAATTGCAATTAGTATTGTTTGATTTTCTCCCGCGTGTGCCGCGTTCATTGAACAAACATAAGTCGCAAGTATTAATTCGATAAAAATGTGGTTTATTTTAAAAAAAACGTCTACTAAAGATAGTGATTCTGTTGACAGTAATTCAAGTAAGTGTCACAAAAGAAGAGAAAATATTCAACGGCATTTTAGGACAAATGGTTAACTGAATTTGATTGGCTTGTGAAAAGTGACAACTACAAACTCTGTCGTTCTAAAATTAACATTAAGCACGAGGGTATTAGAGCTCTAACTCTACATTTTCAAAGCAAGAACCACAAGTCATCAGTTTTTAATAAAGAAAGTTCGCAATCGATTTCGAGCTTTTTTACGAAGAAGGCTTCAAAAGAAGGGGGCAGTGTATCTGCGAGCGATTGAGGCTACTTCAGTGTATCATGGGATTAAACACGATCACAGCTACAATAACCAGGACTGCACAAACAAACTGTTCATCACCCGGTTCTTCGTTGGCAGCTCAAGAAATACTCTTGAATGAGATCAAGGATGCGGAATATTTTTCAGTCGGAATCGACGCATCGGACAAAGGTATCACAAAATGTTCCCAGTAGTCGTGCAGTATTTTCATAAAGAATCTGGGATAAAACAACGACTGCTAGATTTTTACCGTGATTCGCAAGAAAAAAGTAGTGACATTACAACACAGCTCTTTCGAGTTCTCCTTGAAAATAATTTGGATGTAAATCATGTATCTTCGTTTGCTGCGGATAACACTTCCATCAATTATGGTATAAACAATTCCGTGTATCAGAAAATTCAAATTGTTAATGACAAAATTTTAAAAGCTAATTACAAGTGCCACATAGTCCATAACTGCAGAAAATTTGCGTTAAAAGGTATAACATTAGATGTCGAAGCATTAGTCATAAAAGTTAATAGCTTGAAAAATTTTCACGCGTTTTTTAATACTGAGTATCGCGAGATTTTGCGCCATGTTCAACCAGGTGGCTATATTTGTTGCTAGCAATACAGAGTTTGCTCTTTAGTTGGCCAGCTTTAAGGGCATACTTTATCGAAGAGGGAGAAGATGAGTGTAGTGCAATTATTTGGGAAACCTTCAAAGAAGAAATCTCGTTGTCTTTCTGCTACTGCACAATACAATGCAGATTTTCAGTAATAACATCAAAGTCTTTGAAAGCAATTATGTTACTAGCACAAAACTGCACGATGTCATTAATGCAATTCACCTGAAAGTAACAATCAGAAAAAAGGGTGCATTTTCTGTTAGCTCAGCTAGACCATTTAAAACAATTGAACGAAACAGACAAGGTAACGTTTTACAGACATGCGGACATTTTCTTTCAGAGGAGTTTAGATTACCTCAATAAATGGTACGTTTATGACAATTCCGAATACAGTAAAATGAGCATGCTTTCCATGAAGAATCCAATCACTTGGAATAACTTGAGAGATTTGGCCAATCATCTAAAGATAAACATAGACGAGGATAAACTTTATGACGATTTTTGCGTTTTCAGGGAGGATCAGGATGCTATTGCAAAATCGGTTGAAAGAGTGGATCTGAGGTGGGCAAAATTTTTTGCAACTATGAAGAGGTGACGTATGAGGTGACTTGCCTCGCATTTGCCTCGGATCTTCCAACCTACACCAAACTGCTCCAAAAACGCTTTTTGTAAATCTACTGAACATTCGCCTAAAAACGTAGTTTCGTTTTGAGGGATTAAATCCCATAAAGTTACATCTAATGTACGTTCCATAAGCTCATCTCCCGGTACACCTGGAAAACTAAGATTTGCGTTCCAAATTGGATTTTGACTTGCTGGTGCAACTTCTGTCTGTACACAATGCTGATCATCGCTACAAAATTTTTATTAGCTTTTGTATTGAAGAGAAAAAAATAATTTACGTTAAAGGCATAAGGCACAGTCTTGCATACGCTCCGGGTTGTGAACCGTATCCTAAGCTCTCATCTCTTGAAGCCAAATCATCAGCGGCTAATACCGCTACTACCAATTCGCGTCTTTCATCGTGGTACCAAACTTGAATTTGAACTCTTCCGGATACTTGCCTCTCTTTAGCGATTTGCTCCTAAAATAGATTGAAATTAAAAAGTGATATTGCAAGAACTACTGAGATTGAAGCATGAGTAGAGGACTATTAAAATTTACATGCAAGTATACTACTACTAAAAAATCATGCACTACTAAATAAAAGAAAACAGAAATTCGTGCCAGTTGGGACAGAGTGAGCAAAATATCGCGTACCTACAGTTGGAGCTATGTTAAAAAAACTAGTTCTTTTTAGTTTTTTAGTATAGTCTTTGATAAATGGATTAAAGAAAGATATCGAGATATCGTTTGAATGAACAGTATGTAAAGGCAGAGATACAGACATTTGTAAACTTTCAGATAGAATGTAAAGATTTTTTTAATTTGTGAGTTCAAGGCCTGACATTCTTAAATCTGATCGCCTTAATGAAAAGCGTAACAATTTTCTCACTACTATCCAATGAAAAATGTAAATTTGAAATAAAATTAAATGTATGTAAAAATTACTTTGTTGTATTTGGAGTGTTCTTTTTTTTGGGTCGGTGGTGTCGTGGTAATGGTAAGGCACTCTATCTGATAATTAATTATTATTCTTATCAATAAAAATACCAGGATGTGGCAACCCTAATTCTAATGAGCTCTGAACCAGTAGAACAGAATTCAATGAGTTTTAGAGTTGGTAAAATAACACTAGTACTCTGATTCTACAGGGTGTCCGGAAATGGCGTGTACAACGTTTAACCAGAAATTCCTTGGTCAAAAATAAGGCGATTCGGGCAAACTTACCTATATCCCAAGTTGCTTCGTTTTGCTGCTAGAGAGCGTCATTTAGGAAACAGAGTTGTAACATAAATTGACATAATTTGACGTAAATGGGAACTTTTTTCGATACGTAGAAAATGGCAAAAAATCTACATGGTGTCAAAAAAAAGAAGTATTTTCTTACACCCTGTAGATATAACATTCATTTTTATTTGTACTAATAGGGCATTTTGTTTACAAACTCTTTGTAAATGTTGGTTAGATGTACAGTTTCGTCGCAATGAAATAATTTACTGAACCCTACATTTAATCATTGTCTGCTTACTCGGAAGGAATGCGGGAGAAAGTAATACACAACTTACATGAAAATGTGTTAGTTTCAATCACAATTATGGATGATTAACGCAATAAATTATTATGATAAAATAATTTTATTTACCGACGAAGTTACGTTTACAAGATCCGGTGTAACTAACTTACATAATAAACATGTTTACTCTGATGAAAATCCCCATGCAACCAAAATTACTCATTACCAACATAAATTTAAATTTAATATGTGGACTGACGCATTGGTTATAGGTTCAGTTATTATACCAAATAACTTAAATGGAAATAATTATTTAAATTTTTTGCAAGAAACATAATCCGCTTTACTAGAGAATTTGACCTTATTACAACGACAGAATATGTGGTTTATGCATGATGGTGCTCCGCCACATGTTTCGTTAGAAGTGCATCAGTATTTATATACGATTTATACAAATCGATGGATAGGAAGAGGTAGATGCTCCTGTAAAATGGCCAGCAAGATCACCGAATCTAACAAACACCCTGTGATATTTTTTGTGGGGTGCCATGAAAACAACAATTTACTCCTCCTATTGTTTGAAACCGAGGAAGATTTATATCACAGAATTTTAAGTGTTGCCAACACCCTTCGGAATCCTGCTACACTACGAAGAGTACAATTTAATTTTCGACGTAGAATTAACGCATTTGTACAACAAAATGGTGGCCATTTTGAACATTTGTTGTAACAGTAGGTAATTAATCGTTCATTATTTCCATTAGTTGTCCAAATCATAGCCAACTTTTAATAAAAACATTATTAGTGTTAAGTGACAATTACTGATTCATATTTGTAGGAATGTAGAAAATATTTTTTTTGGCTAAACCGTTTGCCAAACTAAAAATTTGTAAGAGGTTTAACGTAATAAATTATTATGACAATTTTTCAAAATGTTTTTCGTTTTTCTGAATGAATTAATTTAACTTAAATAAGTACTGTTTTAATCAAATTTTACTTTTAAAACATTAATTTACACGATTATCTGGACCGCCGCGAATTTTTTTTGGCTACTGCCTTCATTTGTCAAACATTTCTTTTCTAGCCAACTTTCTAAAAACGTGCACTGACCATAAGAAGAAAAGACACGAATGACGAAATTAAGTTTAATAGTAGTACTAACTACTAATAATTATAAGTAGTTACAGTTTCCGTATTCATTCAAAAAAAAACGGGGAACATTTTGAACAATTATCATAATAATTTATTGCGTTAAACATCCATAATTGTGATTGAAAATTTAAATTGTTATTAAAAGTATAACATTTTCATGTACTTTGTGTATTTACTTTCTCCCGCTTTCCTTCCGATTAAGCAGACAATGATTAAATGTAGGGTTGAGTAAATTATTTTTTTGCGACGAAACTGTACATCTGACCAACATTTTAGAGGAGTACAAAAAGTTTGTAAACAAAATGACCTATTAGTACGTCAAATTATGTCAATTTATGTTACAATTTCCCAAATTTAGTTAAAAGCGGTTGAAGCGTTTAGAAATTATTTCGAAAAAACGAAATTATTTTAAAAACTTTGACGCTCTCTAGCGGCAAAACGAAGCAACTTCGGATATAGGTATGTTTACCCCGATCGCCTTATTTTTGACCAAGGAATCTCTGGTTAAACGTTGTACACGCCATTTCCGGACATCCTGTATATTGTGGGACGTATGTAGTCTTAAGTATTAAAGTAAAATTTTTGTGATTCTGTTACCTGCCATGATTTTTTTTTTTAGAATTCATTGCAGCAGAACATTATAGACTGTCTTGTCTTTTAGACCACCTTTTACTAGTTCTGAGAATAATTGATAACTACAACAAAATGTGTTTGATGTATTAACTATTTTTATTCCCACCAATGCACTTATAACAAATCAATGCAATGAAAAGCTGCTACAGATTGTAATAAATTATACTTGCCATGATAATAAGTAAAACCCGTGAAAGTAAATTTAGTACATTTTCTTATGAACTGTAGGTTGTTTTATTTGTTATTCTACCATTTCGAGTAACTTAACTTGCTCCTACTATATATCATCAAAGTTACTTTTAATCTGTAATTATGGCTATAAATTATTCGAAAATACATCTTCGAACAACTTTAATAACTCAGATACACGATTAATAAATAATGAAAAATTTGTCATTACCATTTTGATTAAGAAGGGCGCTTAAAAATGATATACTTCTTGAAAATAATTAAGAAAATGAATTTTTAAATTGATTTTTACAATGAAATGTTGAATATGCATTAACTATATTTGTGTGTTAAAGCGTTGATTGATGATGTATTGTTTAATAAGCATATAATATAGGGTATTACACCAAGATAAATCACGCGAATGCATTAATACCCATTATATGCTTGTCACGGTCTGTATTGTTATCTATTAGGAGTATTTTTTTACATAATTTCTATTTTGAATTATTTATAAATTAGGACAAACACAATCGTGTAGATATATCATAAAATTTGCAGATGTGTAGGATTATGAGACGGTAAACAAAGGAACATAGGAAATGAAGAAAGACATAGTAATGTGCTGCCAATGACAAATTTCGCATGCGTTATCTACTCTACATAAATACGTATTTTATAAATGGTTTAAATGTCACATTCAATATCAAACTACTAGAGCGCAGGTGGTGCAATGGTAGAAGTCGTTTTCCACACTTTTGGTGCGGGTTCGATTTCCGGCTCGTGCACTTTTTTTCTCTTAGATTACAGTAGTTTTGTTTTTCTTATCTAAAATAGATGACGTCACACATCGGCACCATTGTCATCCTTCATCCTATGTTCCTTTGTTTACCGTCTCCGGTAGCATTTGCTATAAAATAACATGAATTATCATTTTCCCAAGTGTCCGTTTCAGTTGCCATAATGTTCATAAACCGTTTATATTCATCTACAGTTTTGTTTATCTGTTCATAGAAGATAACGTTTTAGCATTATTACAAGTACAGGGTGATCCAGATTTATTGAAGTGGTCGGTTTACTTTAAAAAAGCTATTCTCCACTTATCTCATTGAGTGATCCCAACTATTTCCAGTGGTGTACATGCGGGTATTACTGATTGGGTGGGAAATACAAAAGTTGATAAATCAACAATAAGTACAGCAAAATTTTAAATGACATACATAGTCTGTATTTCTTTTATTGTTGAACAAAAAATGCCAATAAGTAAATTCATTGTTTTTATTTCAATTTAGTTTTAATTTGACTGATGACGGAGCCAGATTATAGTCTTCGAAAACTTATAATAGGTGCTGGAAATGTTGCCCGTTATTTTCTAAGCATAAATTTACTCTACGTTTAATATTCTCGAAAACGGCTGCGAACTGTTGTGGTGTTATTTGCATTGCATTTTAAGATGACCAAAGAGTCGAACGGATTCAAGCAGTGAGGTCCTAGTGCCCATCGATTTTTTTCTTATTAATCTATCACCGAAAATTTGTGATAAATATGCTAACGTTGTACGGGCCGTATGGGCTGTTAGGGAATCTTGCTGGAAATATCAATTTTGAAGCTCGCCATCGTGCAGTTGTTCAATAAAAGGTCTTAGAATTAATTGTTGATAGTTTTCGGCATTTATGTTTTCCTTAAAAAAATTGTGCCCTCTCGACATGGTAATCCAAACTCCAGTTTTAACTGGATGTAATGCAGTTTCAATAAATACATGGTGTTTTCAGTTAACCAGGTTCGGTAATTTTGGAAAGTTATATAGCCACTTAGATGAAATCATGCCTCGTCACTGAAAATTGTTATTGAGATTTTCGTTAAACCAGGTACAGTACGACGCTTTTCAAAATCAGTTGGGAGCAATTCTTGTAATACAGACATTTTGTACGGGTGCATTTTCAATTTTTTACAAGCCCTTTGGCATGTCCCATACGAAACCCCTACAATTACAATTAATAAAGTTATAGTTATAAAAACAAATTTTACTCAATTACCACTTTGAGCAGACAATCGTCTTAAAGATTTATTGGAACTAGCTTCCAATCGCCCACGAATATCTTCTACGCCTTCTTCTTCAGTACAGGTCTTCTGTCAGAAGATTTACCTTTGGATACGGAGCCGGTGTCACGAAAACTTTGAACAATTCGACGAACATGCTGTGTGAATGTTTCGTAGGCACCGTCAATCTTGGCGAACCGTTGTTGGAATTTCTCGAAGCGGCTATATCCAGACACCACTTTCATCTCGTTGCCCAGACCGAAAATGAGCCTCCAAGA